>JBAJNP010005168.1:0-11218 GCA_036877545.1 Yasuhikotakia modesta
ATCAATTTAATCCATACACTGCTAGTGCTCCTCTTACATGTGCTTACTGTGCGTTCATCCCAGGCCTTCTGTGAACGAGTGCGACTGTACAGACAGAGCTGAGATAAACCGCTTTAAAAGATCGAAACAAAATGTTGTGTAATCTTAGTAATAAGAACTCAAGCATTTCTCCTCTAATGATTCCAGTTTAAAGGATCTGAGTTGCGCACATTTACAGGTCAACAACTGTCTGTCTGTTACACATTTATCTCATCACACACATCACATTTATTGCATTGGGATTATTTGTTTTGTGCTTTTGTTACTACAACAATTTCTTTACCAAATTTTTAAATATGGAAAAAAGTATAAGAGACCAAAGTAAGTAAGACAGCCAACTTTCCACAGTATCCGTCACATGGTCCTCAAAGCCAGTGGCAGGTGAGAGATCAGAGCCTTTAAACATGCATGAGACAGTCGTGTGCAGTGTAAGAGTGTAAGAGGAGTGTAAGGGCTGGGCGTCAGCAACACGGCAGTATCCAATGTCTCCTTGACGACAGAGGAATAAGTAACTGACAGGTAAATGAGAAACGAGTGTCACTGCTGTTCACTGATGATGACGTTCCCACATAAGGAAAATATAATGGTAAGGAATTTTACTGGCCTAATATTGAAAAAACGTTTAACTGTAATATAGACGTGATGTGATTTAAAATGTATGTTATGTGTGTTATGAAAAGTTCCTGACGCATTAACCTAACCAACTGACTTGAGATGAATGATAACATTAAAACCATAATCAAATATTATGCAGACATTTATAAAATTGAGTATTTGGATTATCTGCCACAAAAACTTGTAAACTGTCTTCTCACTTATCTGAAGTGATTCAACAATCATCAACTTTGAGTTGAACCCATGAGCTCAGTGTTGCTAGCACCAGTCTGTACCAGTGGAGCTGTAGAAGGTTTGAAGAAGGTTTGAAGGTTCGGTCTTAAACACATGTAGAGTTTTCATCAGCTATTCTAGATGTTCATACATAATTGAAGCCCTTCTGCACCTGTTTGTTTGCCTGTCTTCAGATGTTTTGACTCACAGTCCGGCTGCATCACAGAGACTGAAGCTGTGAAATCCTCTGATAGACAGATGGATATAAGTAAGTGGTACCAGAACGGGGCCATGAAACCCGTCCGCAGACACAGCCATGGTGTCCTTCAGGAAGTCCTCGTCAAAGGCTTCAGAGATAAAGCTCACGGACATAATGTAAGTGTCATTTGTCTGAATGTTATCACGTGATATCACAGAACTATCACACCAGGTGTCAAATGATGCTAGACCTGTTTGCCTTATCTTTTATTTTTAACTAGATTTATAAACAAAGGGAATATCACAATATTTCACTATTGCATATTAAACGTTTTAAAGTTTAAAACCTAACAAACTTTTATGTGAAATTTTTAGCTTAAAAAGGGATTGTTATCCCTCTTGATCAGTTAGTTTCTTGTATAAAATACAAAAATAATAGTATGTTATTAGTAAAAGTGTTTGACATAAGTCTCATGAACATTAAACATTTTAAAACTATTTAATTTTGAAATATTTAACAGCAAATTCATCCTCGAGGTCACCGGAGAGAGAAAATGACGACACCCACATTTCATCATTCTCTGGACAGTATAACGGCTCACAAAGCTCTCAGTCGCTTGAATGGACACAACGCTGTGGAAATCTACAAGGTAACACAACCAATACGGACCCACACTGGAGAGAAACTGGATGTTTCTCCCATGTTCCTGTAACTGTTAAATTGTTGCTATAATCTGTGCAGTTCTCCGGGCCGGGTCAGTCAGTGATGAGTGACATTTACCTTCCTGCTATTAATGGAAAGATGTCAAACCTGCAGACAGCGAGAGGCAAACTGAGTCACTCCTGTCCTTACCTGTCCACGATCAGACGCCGTGACTCCACCTCCTCCATCTACTCACAGAGAGCTCCAGACCTCAGCAGTAAACAGGTGAGCGTCTAGCAGCTGCCTCCAGTACCGCAGGAGCTACAGCTTAACTCACTGACCACTTTCTGTTGGACAGAAGACCGTTTTAAATGGTTTTGTGGGTTTTCATTATGTGAAGATAATAAGAATTCTGGCCTCCAGAGTTTCCTTAAAGCACACAAGGAGTCCAAGAAGTCAAATGTTACCGTGACGATGACGTACCTGGGACACGGAACCCCTGGAAAGGCTCCAGATGAGATGAAAGTGCTGCAGCAGATCTGTGGAGGAGAAAACATCTGTGTGTTTAAGGGATCTGTTCAGCCTGGAGGTACATCTGATGCTGGAAAAACACTGTGTGTTCTGCTGAGACACTGGAGATCACATGATCTGAAGCCCCACTCAAACCTGTTACAGCAGTACAAACATACGAAGCATTATGTCTTCTCACTACAACCAGAAATATAATAGTGTAATAGAACTGTATTGTAATCTTAACATAAGTAAATTATTGTCATTATGTAAAAAAACAAAATGAGGTTTCTTAAAGAGGCTTAAAGAGGCTTCCTAAAGATTTCAAATGGTAAAACAACAGATACACTGTTAAAACTTAGGACAAAATACGGTGACATAAAATGCAAATAAAATGTGAGCTTTGTTTTGAGTAAAAATCTTTTGCTTGTGTGATAATCTCCATCTAATTTAATGACTCTCATTCAAACACACATAAAACTCAAATAAATCACACAGAAAACACAC
Source organism: Yasuhikotakia modesta (assembly GCA_036877545.1). Lineage (NCBI taxonomy): Eukaryota > Metazoa > Chordata > Actinopteri > Cypriniformes > Botiidae > Yasuhikotakia > Yasuhikotakia modesta. Next base: position 2,726 of record JBAJNP010005168.1, read on the forward strand.
ATAAATCACAGTTTTAAGTGAATTACTTGCCCAAACACCAGGTCTTTGTGTGAAGTATTCAGTTTTGTTCCATCTGCTCAACAGAACAGTTTCAGTTCACATCTCAGAGACATCTGGGTTTTCCCTTCAGCGCTACCATCTTTGTGAACGGACTGATGGCCGGTCGGATCAGCTCCTGCTGTGAGTACAGATACGCTCCGGGCTTCCAGCAGGGCCGCAGCAGCTGCTTCAGACTGACCCGGCTGAACGGAGGGAAACCCTGTTACAAGTGAGACACAAGCCAGACACCAGCGACACCAGTTTCCCAGTCCCACACGCTGCACTAGTGCATCTCTTATTTTGACAGATGTGTGAACTCAAGGCACGGTATTGGCATTCCAGCGATCAATATTCCAGCTCCGACCTTTCAGCCGCCCATCAACTCCACTGAAGGTTAATAAGGATTTTACAGCAGTTAGATTTTTCTGTCTGTGTTCATTAAAGCTGCAGTCTCTCACCATCTGTGTTTAAAACATAAAACTGCAAGTTACTTCTGAGATTTCAGCTTTAAAGTTACAATTCACAGCATGGACACATTCATTCTTTCCCCAAATCAGATTTTGTAATTTTCCCACAATCCCACATTGTGTGCAGGTGAGGAGTTGTGCTCCTCTCCTCTGTTTATGCCTCTGGGGGCGGAAAAATCTCCACAGAAGATCTACACAAGAAAACTGTCTAAAGGAGACATTCTGTCGACAGACAGTGAAGACATGAGTGGCAGCGTGAGAGAAAGACGACGTCACAAACGGCACAGAGTTCAGGCCGCCCAGCGAGCAGATGGGAGGGGCTCAGAGGACGCCTCTGTGCCACACAAACACCAAACCACACCGGCACCCAGCACCACTAAACAACAACTGCAAATAACAGCAAATGAACTCCTGCCAGACAGAAATCATTTAGCGGTTGAGAGTAAAACAAAAACACCAGGTGAGTGTGAATTTGTGTGTGTGTGTGTGTGACACATAGATGTAGTTTCCAGGACAGGGTAAAGCTTTCAAAAGTTCTCTTGAAAAATGCTTTGCTGTAAATCAGCAGCATGTATGTTATTTCACAGACGGCAACATCAGGGCAGTTGTGTTTCTCAAGATTTATTGCAGGAAGGAAAAACTCTGAATAAGCACAATGAGGAGAAAACGACAGATCTTTCAAAATCGAATGGAAAAAGCAGGAAAAGCGGAAGACTGAGGGACTTCTATGAAGAATGTGTTGAAATGAGCACTGGTCTGGAATCAGGCCTAGACCAACAGAGGTGGTTCAAAGCAAACAGTGAGTCGAGAGATGAGGCTCATTGCTCACAGACAGGGTTTCCCTCGGGTCCTTGATCTAAATGAAGCCCATCATTTTGCTGTAAAGGTCATGACATAAAGCACTAAGATATACAGAGACCTGTGCAGAGTTCTGCAAGCTGTAAATGAATTTTAGTACTCAGGTGATATCTTGTTTTTCACATTACAGATGTCATACAGTAGTAGATAGGATTATACCTGATCTGGTCATTTTTATGTATTGTGTGATACCTGCTAGAGCTTGAGAGGAACAGAATCCAGGAGCAGCTGACCTCAGGAGCTCCATCTTCAGAGGTGGAACCCAGTGAAGAAAGTGACAGCAGCGGTCCACATGCAGAAGCTAGAAAACCTAAAATTACCAACAAGCGAGGTTGACACCTGAGAAGCACTTCACAGTACAAGTAATTGTAGTTATCATTACAGTAGTTACAGTAAAACTCTTCTGTTTTATGAAGGCACTGAGAATGACACATCTGAGAAGGAACAAGACTTACAAATACAGGTGAGCTGATTAAAATCAATAACACAACAGATGCTTGATATGGTCCAAATAACCATAAAATATTATAAACCCTCTCAAACTGAGCTCTGCTTCTGTTCTGCACAGTTTAGGTCACACAACATTAGCCAGCTTTACTCATTATAGATTATAGATTCCTGTGGACTTTCTACAGATGTCACACATCTGCACAGTCATTACATTCAAAGACCATTTATTCCAAGATTATGTTACAAATTCATATTTCAGTTTTCCAGTAATAAAGAATACTGTAAAAAATTTTTAATGTGTCCTAATTAGTTACACAAAACTATAAAAAAAGGTCATTTTGAGAACAAATGAAGTGCATATATACTGTATGGACCAGACGAGTCTGATGTCTTCGTTTCAGATGGACGCCATGAAGAAGGTCCTGAGCAAATCTGATGAGGTGGAGCAACTGATCCTGAGGAACACCGGCCTGACGGATGATCTGCTGAAGAGTTTAGCAGCAGCACTCAAGCAAAGTCCCTCTGAGGTCACTGTGATTAACCTTAACCTGAACCAGATTGGACTCCCTGGAATCCATGTATTACTGGACCTTCTGCAGGCCAAACCACACATCAGAGAACTACTGTAAGTTTCATGCTTGGGATCAGACTTTCTAAATATGACTCAAAATGCTTCTCCTGATATAGAAGCTCTTGAAGGTTGTCATTAATCATTATAAATGATGATGCTCATTTTCATTTATCTTCAGCTTATTTGGAAACCATCTTGGTGATCTTGGAGTGCAGACCCTGCTTAGTGGACTGGCTGAACTTCAAGACAGAAGAGCAGAACTGTGTGGAAACTCTCAAAAGCTCCACGCCTCTGTAGTTAGCAGTGCGATCAAAGAGTTAGATTTAGGTGGAAACGGTATTGGAAGTGATGGCCTGAGGGTTCTGGCCACTTTCATGAGGTATCACTCCAAGCTTCAGTATCTGGGCCTGGCACAAACATCATGCGCAGACATGGAGGCTTGGATGGCCTTGTTTGAAAGCCTGAAAGTAAACAGTGAACTCACACACATCATCTTAGATGAAAGCAACCTTGGAGACCACGGCATCAAGCTGTTTGCTGAGTTACTGAAATCAAATGAGGCCCTAAAGAAAGTGGACTTGGACAATAATGGGGTTGGTGAGGCTGGAGGAAATTCTCTCCTGGAGGCTCTGATCTCTAGGGCAAAATGTTCCCTGGAACACCTCAGTCTGGAAGGAAACTATATCAGTACCACACTGATGGCTAAAATACAGCAGAAGATTAAATCTGATGGACCAGCTGCTGTCTAAGATCAGAAGGATCATGAATTAACCCCAGTGAGACACTCCTGACATCTTCAGCTCATGACGGAGGAGAGAAACACTGTGTCCCTTTTGTGGGTGTCTTCCAATAATTGCAAATTATTCAGTGATCCATCTATCTGGGAGTTCAGCAACACAGTGGAGGCAAAACTTCAGAGAAATATTTGCTTGGGCTCCTGAGCAGGTCTTTAAACCACAAACCAACAGACTCTCCCACTCATGTCTTTGAAGTCAGTGTCATCTAGTGGAAGGTGAGATGTTCACCTCAGTTCAGGGTGGTTTGAGACGCTGAGACACCGTTAATGATGTATGAGGTGTAACGTGAACCGGACCTGGAGAGCGTATATCCTGATCAGGGTTCATGACCACTGAGATCTCAGTGTCATTTTCTGACTTCACGTCTGTTAGATTCCTGATGCTGCAGATTATGAATGATATCACTCCACATGTTGCCTGTGGATTTAGAGAGAAGCACAAAGAAAAGACAGATAAAGACATTAAACCGGTTTTCAAATTTCAGTGCATTTAACTGAAGGGTGTAAACTTAAAATAAAGGCTTTGTTGCACAAAAAATACTTGGTTGTGAAAGTCTACAGACTATGAAAATGTAAGAAAGAAATTGTTATTTTAATTCATATTTTAACATGTTATTTCAGTTAAAGTGTAAACTGAATTTAAATTTAAACCAGATGTACATTTTTAAGATGATAGAATTGCTATAAAGATAAAAGGATGAATCTGAATGGAAACCATTAGAATGTAAAAATAACGTTTAAGAAAATATTAAATAAAAATTATTACATTAAAGTTTTATAATGTGTCTATTTACAGTTCTGATGTTTAAGCAGAATTTCCAAGGAGCAGTTATCAGTGAAATTACCACCGTTCTGAGATTTCACCCTTATTTGTAAGACATAAAACAATTCAAATGTAATACATGAGCCTTTGGGATTATTTTGAAAGCATGAGCACAATGCCCTGATTCATGGACTAATAAATCATTCCCAGACATCCATGTTACTGTGGCATGGCATCATTCCTTCAGCAGCAGATGCCTGGAGAAACTCTGATCAAGGGTTTTTACAAACTGCTCCTGCTGGAGGTTGTAACAGATCCAGCAGGAACATCAGCAGATGAAGATCTTCTGACCTTCTGTCTCTCTGTGATCACAGTCATGAGATGATCATTCTTCTCTGGACAAAGAAAATGACATTCCATGCATTACATTATCATGGCTGTTAGCGTCTTTTTCAGCACTAGTGACAGTTTATGTCATTTATTACAAGAAATAATATAAATTATGTTCACTGGTGAGCAGTCAAGAAAATGCTGGAATTATGTTAAAGGTGATTCTTTCTCCTGTTGCAGATTAATGCAGAGTCCCAGTGCATCACAGGAAAACAAACTTTAAACAAGAGACCAATAAAGTCTTTCCAACTTCCAGCTTCACACATCCACAGTTAACATGGACATAAAGTGTTATTACTTTAAAAACAAAACCTCTGCTTTTAGATGAAAGAAACTGCTGGTAGAAAAAAGCAAACATTCATATACGAATCTGAAGTGTTAGAAGACGCTTCTCTGTCTGTGATCCATGAAGCTTCAGCTTCTTCAATTTAAAATATAAACTAGTGTTTGTTTTTTTTGCCTCCTCACATGAAAAGTTGATAATTTGTCCATAAACAGTTGCTGAAAAATCAAGCCAAGCAGACAAATCTAAAACATTTACAGATAACAGACACCAGAGATGTTCTGATCTCAGGACGCAGGGTGGAAAGATATTTTTCTTCAGACTGGCACTGGTGTTTGTTTGCTTTGGTCAAAAACTTTCTGTTTGGCCCAAGTTAAAAAAATTAACTTGGTTTGCTCTGGTTATTTCAGTCACATTTTTCTGAAAGGGAATAAAGTCCTACATTTCAACTCTACATATATTCTATGCGTTGCATATGTGATAAAAAATGCAGGTGTGAGATGTAGAGAGTTGGACTGGTGTGACATTTTGCCTTGTAAATAGTAAAAACAGCAATTAGAGAATAACAAATGTTTGTCATTTAAGAGGCTGTCAAGAATTTCCACCATGAAAAAATAAAGTTTTAACTTTAATTCTCTAAAGAAACTCATGTGGCATCATTTCTGTGGAATAATGAAACCTTCAACCTCAATTATGTTCATCTGAATTTACATAATGTTTTTAAGGTTTTAGTTACTGCCACAGGGATTATGCTTGGGATATATTAACTTTTCCAAATAAAAGAAAATCTCGCCACATGTGAACACAGAACTGCATACAAACTTACTGCCACAAGCTCACAGGAATTGTCAGCGTTTAGTCTTATAAATACACAACGTTATATAATGTTTCACTGCAAACATCTGCTACTGGCCTCTGGTGACTGTATCAAACAGCTAATGCTCTTTTCGGTGCTTTCAGTAGAATTTTGGGTCATGAGCGAATGCAGTTTTAACAAGAGTTTTGTTAAAATCATTCAAGGTATGTGATGAGGCCAAACCCAAACAAGACACTTGTTGTTAAAGGCGGGTCACTGCCAAGTCTTAACTGATATCCAAACAAGCCACTAGAACTCAAAACTGAATGTTTTACTGATAAACAGTCAGTCTGTATAGGGGAAGCACAACCAGTAACTACTGTGTGTCCAGAAATTGTCGAGCAAATCTGTTCTACATTCAAACTCATTATCAGATGAATGTATTGCTGTAAACTCATTTTGTGGGGAGGTTTACATAAAAAAAATTTGTGGAAGCAGCAGAAAGATGATTAATGACACACTCCTCTTAAACAGGGTTTGGTGAGAGTTTATAAGTATGCTTTTACAGGCCAGCGCAGATTAAATGGCTTCATGCGTTCTGTCTAGAGGTCTAGATGTGGTGTGTTTGTCTACAAATCAAACTGCAGATCAATTTCCTGGCAATGATTTCCATTTATGTCCAGACAGCTCAATTTACTCTGTGGCAGAACATGTTCTGATATATTTATTAAATTTGTGTTATGACTGAGTAAATATTTAACTGATAATCTGTGCTAAAGTTTCTCTAACAGTACACAAAGAAAAGAATCACATTTTAAATATAATCCATGTTAACTCTTTTCACCCAGGAACTCCTGGAGTGAAGGGTAGTGTTGATTTGAATCAAAGCAATAAAGTTATATGATGTTAAAACCCTTCTGCAATATGAAGTAAACAGATATTTCTAATACACATTCTAAGACATCAAAGACAAAATTCAAGCACAGCCCATCGGCTTCATCACAGTCACATCTACTGTCATTTTTCATGCTTTTTTCATTATTTCTCTGTAAATATCATGACTTTTTTGACAAACCATTGTAACGGTTCTGATGTTGTTTGCTTAGAGACTCATCTGGCAGGCGTTTGCTGGTATATTCACATCAAAACAACTAGAAGAGAGATAAACATTGTGAAACATTAGAACTGGAGCTTGTAAGAGGATTTGTTTTTTAATGAAAACATTTTGCATTTTGAATTTCATTTCTGAATGAGCACAGAACAGAAATATCTGACCCAATTAAGTATCGGTTGTGAACCCATTTTAGAGGAAAGAGATTTAAAGGGGAACGAAGTCACATTAATCCTCTTTTCTTTACATCTCACATCTCTTCTCAGCTCTAATGCTGCTGATATCATAGAGTTCAATAACTGGTGTGTTTAATAGACTGAAGGGAGTTTAAAACTACATGCAGCCTTTAAACGGTCACCATTAAATGAGAGAAACTTAAGTTTAGTTCAATATTTCATGATTAACTTCTGATCTAATCATGAAAAACTGTATATTGAAGAAATTGAATATATGTCGGATAAATTATATCATATATGACAACACAAGTTCAGACCCCCTTCACTTTTTACATTGTTATGTTGCAGTCAGAAACTACCATTATACACTCGGCACCACATAGTCCAGAAGTTTAGAAACGTCCACAAATGTTATAAATGTTATAAATGTTATAAATAAAAACTGAAATACCGCGCAGGTGAGACTTTTACTCACGTGTCACGCGGGACGGAAAGTAATTGGTTTGCAGAGATAAATGACCAATAAAATCACAGAGGAGGCGGGATCTCCTAATAATGGAGCGAATGCCTGGCTGGGATTTTGCGGGAAATACTTCACGCAAAAAAGTGAGTTTCCTTTGCATTTCTTTAATGTGTCTTATAATTCAACTGCACTGCCTGTTCTCACCAAAACTTTAGTGGGTACTAGATGCATATTAAACCGCGTCTTCTGAGAAGCTAGTTATGGGAGAGGGTAACTGGCGTTTATTGTTGATTAGCATGAGTCGTAATTTACCCCGGGGCAGGAGTTTATAGGGTCTTACAGTCACGTTAAAATCGTGACGATTCCTTCCAGAACCAATCACAAGCCGCCTAACAGCCAAGCCCCCGTCTCAGCCAATCACGGCGTGCTACGGTAGCTCGCCCGCACCTGCGTTCATTACTGAGCAGCGCTCCTGTCCGGGCTAATGTTATAAATCACCGTCCGGGCTAATGTTATAAATCACCGCTCTTCAGTGCTCCTGCAGTGTCTGGTGTCCGTCATCGAGTTTCTCAAAACTCCTTTGTCCTCTTTAGTCCCAGCTGTGGATAATAATCCCCAGTTACTCACCTGCATGTCCGGTCTGGTGTGAGCCGCCATCTTGTCCACTCAGCGTTTCCCGAGCTTCATTAAATCAGTTTATTAATCTGTATTCAACTTATCGCCACTGCTCTGAAACTTCACTCGTGTAAAGTGTTTAAATGCTTATATGTCAATTACCTTAATCTAAAATAACATCTGCAGCAATAAGTGAACATGTTTCTTTAAAAAAGTGAAAACTTTGGTCTTTGTTCCAAAACACTGATGAATGCATTTTAGTGTCTGTTAAAAAGTGACATTCATACGCATAAATGTGTAAAATACGCACAGTTATTTACAATGATACATCCTGGATAATATTAAAAGGGCCGGACTGGGATGCAGTAAGTCTGTCCTAGCGAGGAAACATTACTCTGAAGCAGATCGTTTTTAAAATGTCCTGTTTACTTGGGAAAGGGTAAATACTCCTGGTGTTATTGACTCCAGCTGTACAGTGTTCAGCTCACATTAGCTGTGTGGTGGTGTGTGTGATGGTATTGTGTGGTGGTATTGTGTGGTGGTGTGTGTGATGGTATTGTGTGGTGGTGTGTGTGATGGTATTGTGGTTGTATTGTGTGGTGGTGTGTGTTGTGGTATTGTGTTGTGGTATTGTGTGGTGGTATTGTGTGGTGGTGTGTGTGGTGGTGTGTGTGATGGTGTGTGTGATGGTATTGTGTTGTGGTATTGTGTGTGA
>JBAJNP010005168.1:11258-30109 GCA_036877545.1 Yasuhikotakia modesta
TGTGTGGTGGTGTGTGTGGTGGTATTGTGTGATGGTGTGTGTGGTGGTATTGTGTGATGGTGTGTGTGATGGTGTGTGTGTGTGTGGTGGTATTGTGTGGTGGTGTGTGTGGTGGTGTGTGTGGTGGTGTGTGTGGTGGTATTGTGTGGTGGTGTGTGTGGTGGTGTGTGTGGTGGTATTGTGCATACAGTTGTTCAAAGCCCTGATTYTTCTCACATGCAGCARCCCGGTGGTTAAACCTCCGTCTTACTGTGAAATTAATCATGATGCTGTTGTTAACAAAAAAATATAAAATTATAATGTAAAGTCTTGTCATTGTACAGCTGCCATATGTTATAGACGTATAACTTAATTCATGTCTGTCTATAGAAAAGCTCTTTCATTTCCAGCGGTAACTTATGAAGTTGATTTAAATAGCACCAGATAAAACAGCTGACTTACATCAACATACTCCAGCCAAGTAAATGAAAAACTGATCTGGCACCTGCAAATAGTTACAGAGACATATTAGTTGCCCTTAAAATGTTTTCCAAACTAGTACACGCTTAATTGACTGAGTTTTTATTTACTAAACACCAACATTCAAGCTGAAAGCAAATCGTTTAATATCTTCAGCATGAGCGGTTATTATATGTGCAGCATTTACGAAAGGCTGGATTCTCTGCATACACACATTATATATCACAGAGCGACAGAAACACGAGAGGATGTTGGATGGTGTGATACAATTAGAAATGGATAAAACAAGAAAAGAGTCACTGATCCATGCATACCAGGAAGTTCTCTGTACAACCGCATAAAAACACTTGACTGATTTACTTCTGAAACACAAACGCGTGCGTCTGGAAAGACACGCCGCTGAATAAGTGTCATTGCGTTAGGAGCGCAGCGTCTCTCTCGCAGACAGCTGAGGGCGACACTGGGAAAACGTTTCAGTGTTTCATGCTTCCTGAACGCTTCAGATTCACTCGACAACTTTACCAACAGCCTGTATTTCGCTTCAGATGGTCACGTTTGTACCGCATCGGATTCAACTCTCCGGTTCAGCATCATCGCATCAGTTTCGCTCCGATGGGCAGCTGCGCGCCGCAGGTTACGCGCTTTGGGAAACAGACTCCGGCATGTGTCGGTGCACCGCATGAGTCTTGAGCAGGGCATTGAGGGAGATTTTGATATGGAAATCAATAGCCCGTTTTGTCGCGTGTTGACTGAACCAAACCCTCCGGAGGAAGAATGAAGTAAAGCGCGATGGAGCCGCATAATGCCCCGCACTCCAAACTCCCAGCGGCTGGAGTCGGGGGGTGAGTGACGCCGCCCGGTCGCGGCAGACAGACCTCAGAGAAACGTTACCTTGCGTTCAGCTGGACGGTGTCTGTTCGATTACAGATGGAAGAATGTCTTCACGTTTGTTAGGATGAACAGAGTCTGTTATGGTGTCCAGTCAGGGCTTTTGGGAAGCTTGAATGAATGGGACGCATCAGACTTCTGCTTAAACAAAGCAAAACATCTTTTAAAGTTCATTTTAGATCTAGATTTACCCAGATCGTCCCATTTTTTTCTTGCAAGCTGTTGGGTTAGTTATTTAAAGTAGTAATGGAAATGCATTCATCTCAGAAGCGGATGACCAGCTGACTGGATGTGTCAGTGATCATAATGTTGTACAATATAAAGTTATCTAGATGCATTTATTCCAGAATGAGGGTGTCTTTGGAAGGAGGTTTTGACTCCAGATTTGGTGAATTAAAATCTGGTTCTTGGTCTTTCTCAGTTACTGGCAGGACAGGAACTACAGTTAAATTGCTAAAGCATTAGTCTGGGCTGTGTGCAAATACTGTGTGCTATGTAGAGCAATAACAGTAGTGCAAAGTAAAGTTAAATGTAGGGAAAGTGCAAAAATAAGTGTAAACTGACACATTAAAGAAAATGTTACAGCTCTCTCTCTCTCTCTCTCTCTCTCTCTCTTTCTGTCTTACCCATCTGAATCTTGTCATCACTGTCTATGATGGCTGCAGCTCTGCCTAATACTTTTAACTTGATGTTTTGATTATTGATTATGATCATAATATAATACTGCTGTCTGATCAGTGGAGAATGAAGTTTTAGAAGGTAGCTCTCAGATTTTCCTGCTGTGGTCTGTTGACAGAAACTCTTTCTGTGTGAAGAAGCCCAAATAGTTTGGCCCGCAGGCCGATGATGAGCTCTGCCTGTCCACTGAGCAGAAGCAGCTGTAGGGGTTTAGTCTGCTGATGAAGAACTGTTTTTGGACTCTGACCAGATGGATAATAAGCTGGATGTGTAGAATGAACCTCTTCATTTAGTGTAGAATAGATCCATGTGATCTCGGCACTTTGTTTTACGTTGATAGCTGAGAGAAGAGCGAGACATGCTTAACATTTTGGTGAGGTTTGATGTTTATGGATTTGAAATAACCTACATTGTTGCTTTCTCAGCATCCTAATGCTATGGTTGGACATGAAAGCTTAAAGCTGTGGTTCCTTCTCATTTTTTCTCAGATTGGCACATTTACAGTTTAGTTACGTTAGATTTCTTCCTGCATGTTTGTTTTATTTCATGCATTTCATTCATACATTCTTTTATGACAAAACTCTATTCTACAGCATCTTAAGTGCTAAGGAGAATCTGACAGAATTAATAATGTGATAAATGGGGTTCTTGGCAAACTCTCTGTGATCTGTTGCTAAATAGGTAAGATGCTGTGTCAGGTTTGAGGAGGTGTATTGATGTATAACTGTAATTCATGTGTGTTTGCAGGAGAGCTGTGTTCCTCTGTGTGGTCCTGTGCTGTACCTGCTGTCTGGGCTTCACACAGTCTGAAGGTAAGACTCAACAAGTCTTTAATGGAAAGATCAGTTTTTAAACTAATTCTTCACTGATGGATGTTCAGACTCTTTAAACCAGCGCAGCATTTTCAATTTGATGAGCAAAGCCAAAATGCTGAAGTCCAGACCTCACAGCGCCCTGCAGAACGTGGACAAATAAACTTCTGATGTTACAGCTCATTGGGGTTTTCCATGAGTCAAAGATGACACGAGCTACCAGTTCTGCATTTGTAAAGTGCTGTGTCTCATGTTTGATTTATTGAGTCTGTGGTCAACATGACAGGACTGAGTTTGTTCTGACTGTAGCTGATTATATCGAGGCTGATTGGCTGTCACTGCATGAGTCTGTGTGGATTTAATAAGCTCAGTGTAATTTAGAGGCATAGTTCACACACAAATTAATTTTCCATCATTTATTCATTCTCATGTCATTCCAAACCTATATGACTTTTTTGCTTCAAAGAAACACAGATAATGATATTTATCAAGTACACTGGTAGCCAAAAACACTGACACTTAAAAGGTAAAGGTGTACTGGTAAAGGAGTCAGGCTTGTAATCAGTAGGTTGCTGGTTTGATTCAGCACAGCAGCACAGGTAGCAACTGAAGTGCCCTTGATCAAGACACCTAACCCCAGATTGCTCCCCGGGTGCTGCAGTGATAGCTGCCCACTGCTGTGTGTGTGTGTTTGTGTGTGTTCACTCCTCATGAAGGATGGGTTAAATGCAAAGATCACATTTCGGTTATTTCGGTTTGCTTTTTCACATGCATGTGCTTTAATAAGAAATGTGCACTTTGTAAAGAAAGTGCTGTTTTAACAGCAAAACCTCATTGGTCATTAAAGGTGTGTCTGGAATTCTGGTATCTGCTGTGTGAGCGTGTGGTGGGTCAGTCATCACATTCAGGGCAGTAACTGCTGTGGTCTGTTACTCATTCATGTACATGAAACAACATCTGCCTCAGACATTAATGGAACAGCCATTAGGTTTTAAACAGGTCCTGAAACATGTCTTTGTTTTTGACTGTATGTTTGATGGTTTTTCCGTGCCGTTTGTGAGTTTATGTAGCAGGTTTTTAGATCATGTGACTTATGATCGTGAACCGTTGCTGGAGAGCTTCTGAAGTTCTTGTCTAGAACTTCTGAAGTTCTATGTTCTACAGCCACATAGAACATAATAGAGCATCAATTTGGGCCAGAAACAATTCAAAGGGGGTGGGGCTAGACATGAACCTCAAAGCATTGTGTGATTTGATAAAGCAACAATTCACTGCAAGTGAAAATTACAGCACGTTTGGCCAGTAAATGAGTTTGTGTTTGGTGATGTTGTGCTCCATAGCCCCACCCACACAGTAATCCCACCGGCCCACAGTTAGGATCCAAAATGTGCTAGCTATGATTGTGTCAGAGTACATGACTAGCGGATTGCTTGCTTTAGTTATATGACTAAAGATGACTAAAGTTTTATTTCAGATTTCTGTTTAAATTAATTTATGTGATTTTATTTGATACATTCAGACACTTGGTCTGATTTTGTCACATTATCGTGTTTGATAATGAAGTGACGAGTATGTTAGTAACTCATTTTCTGTGCTTACAGTATCACTGTATGCATACATCACCTCCAGTCCAGTCTGCAGGCAGATCGTTGTCTGTGAGTTCAAGAAACATCCACATTATCCCACATACATGTGCTTTTCATTTAATGCTCATAGTGTTTGTAATTGGCAGGTTAAGCTGGATTTTGTTTAGATGGGATGTATTTGGTTTTTGTGACACATGAACTTATTTGTTTTATATTCTACACACATTACTGAACATCTGTGAGCCCTGAGACAAATGACATTAGATGTTTCTTTTGCCACTTTACGGCAACACAGTTTGTTACGTTTACTTAAACTGAGAATGCTGTAAAAAAGGCAGTGAAATGTGAATAAAAATTGACAGGATGGCAAGTGAGTTTGATATACAGAGAAAATTTGTGCTTTGGCTGAACAAACTTATTTAATATTGAATAAAGCCATTGCCGTGCATGTTTGTTTGTACAGTGCCTTTCACAATACATATGGTTTCACCCCTTTAATGTACAATGTTCTGTATGTCTCAATGATTTCAGTGTCCCTAGTGAGCAGTTTAACTGCAATCTGCTTTTGTAATCTAAAGACAACCTCATGTGATGGTGAGATATTTGAAAGACTGGTTACACATCCGACAACAACAAATGTATGTTGATAAGACAAACATATATAGTGGTGGTATATATGTAATACATGTTCTGTTCTTTAAACAGATGCACTATTACGACAATGATTACACAACCTGTGGGTTTAAGGAATAAACTATAGGGATAATACTTAGCAGTCAACATGCAAATGCAACATGCATTTGTGTTAGTATTATGCTAGTAATGGTATAGAGTTATTATTGTGCTGTTTGCTTGTTTTAATGTCACCTGTTAGTAATTTGTTGTGTTCACTGCACAACTCTATTGTTTCAGACATGTTGTTAGTGTTAAACTCTGTTTTAAGCCCACAGTGTGTACAGTTGAGCATTTAATGAAGTACGCAGGTGTTGGACTGTACCGCACGTGTTCACCATATGCTTTTGTTAAAGATCTGGCCTTTCATTTTCTCAGATTGTGAGAAGCAGTTGCATTCACTTTATTGGCCGCAACCACAGCCATTTTTCTCCTAATGTCTTTCTTTGTCACTGTGTGTGTATGTACAGTATGTTGTATGTATGTATGTATGTTTCTATAGTGACTGATCACTGTTTCCTCTTTGTAGATGTGGATGTCCTGCAAAGGCTGGGATTGGATGGGAAGAGATCTTCATTTGGGACACGTTCCACACCTCAGGGTGTTATACCCTTCAAATCAGGAGTTATACTAACACAAAGGGCACGAATCGATGTGCCAGTAAGCTCTGTCATGCCTGCGTCGCTGGGCACAAACTATACGCTTATCTTAAGCATGCGTTCACATCGTGTAAACAATGCTTTTCTCTTCACTGTTGTGACAAAGAAAAGGAGACTGCAGCTAGGAGTTCAGTTCATACCCGGAAAAATCCTAGTTTACTTAGGCCAGAAGAACACTGTGTATTTCAACTACGATGTTCACAATGGCCGGTGGCACAACATGGCTTTGGAAATCCGAGCTCAGAGTGTTGTATTATATACTTCTTGTGGGAACACTAGTGTACATGCAAACCTGCATTTTAAAAATGAGGATACACTGGATCCTGAGGGTTCCTTCCGTTTGGGAAAAATGGACCAGAACTCAGTGCAGTTTGAAGGAGCCATCTGTCAGTTTGATGTACATCCTTCAGCTGAGGCTGCACACAATTATTGTAAGTACATCAAAACACAGTGCAGAGAGGCTGATACGTATCGGCCAAACCTGCCTCCTCTTCTGCCCCTTTTGCCCTCAGAGCCAAATGTGTCTGTCACCATTCAGACCCCAGTACTCACCACAAAACCACTTGACAGGAATTTACCAACAGACAAGGAACAAATCAGTCAGGAAGCCTTCCAAGGGCTAGACACCTCTGCTTTAATCACTCCTCACCCCGCTATTCAAAGCACAATCCCACCACCAGCCCAGCCCACACTACAGTGCCCCCTGCAGGCCGCAGCACAAACTGTCATGACTCCCTCTGCAGGAGAAACATCACCAGAGCCGCATCAACAAAACAGACCTAAACACAACAGTCAACTGCAGTCAACTGTAACTGAGACGACATTACCAAACAGTGGACTGGGCGTTACTGTCAAACCTACATGGAATAAAATGGATATCTTGACTTCTTCAGCAAACAAACTTAAACCTTCTAGCACATTCAGGATGTCAGACGCTGTGACAAAAGTTCCATCACGACCACCAAAAGTGACCATCCTCCAAGCCAAGCCCACCTCCTTTATACCTGTTACCCCTGCAGCCACAGATGGGCTCCAAACCTTTGACCTGGAACCAACCCAATACTCCCTCTTGGCTGGGTTACCTGAACTCAAAGGAGAACCTGGACCAGCGGTAGGTCTTAGAAGTTTGTTGACATTCTTAGATATTCTTGAAAACCAGACTAAAAAAAAGTCCAGTCATTTTGTAGTAATTTAACAGGTAAGTGTTGGTTTGTGGAGGGTTTTTGTGGGGTTTGTGGAAACTAAAATTCTTCTACTTTAACTACTTTAATACTTAATAATACTTCTTTCAATCACAGAATTGTAGGAGACACAGTTATAATGAAGTGCATCTGTTCTGCTACTGAAACTAGTCATTTATTTTTACAGTAAATGTTATTCTAGTAGATTCTTGTAGAAAAGGCTGGAATTTGCTCGTTCTTGCCGGGCTAGTAGCTCACAGAACTATAACAACAAAGTGTTGAGCTTGCAGAAGGCCACTAGCACACGATGTGAAGATCATTTCTTTCCACTTCACACAGTCTTATGGTGGCCAGATGGCAAGTGAGCTTCTCTGAAGAGTTAGAAGTAATTTGAATTACTGCTGCGATCGTGTGTTCTCTTGTTCTGCTGTGCTTTAGACGTGGTGTCTGCTTTTATGTTATGTTTAAGTTCTGCATGTAATTTTGCATTAATATGGATTGTTGTTCACGTGGTTTTCATTACCGCTCAGGGACTGTGTAATATAGCACACACAGCACTACAGCTTCTCCTGGTTAGAAGACTTTCTGCATGCAGACTGTTGGATGAAGGCTGGAAAATAATGTCATTGTTGTCTTTGAGCTTTTGGTGGTCTTGGTCCTGAGCCTGGCTTATAAACCCTTTGACATCACCAGCTGGTGGGATTCTGCTCTAATGCTTACACACGTTTCTGTGTAGCTGAAGACTGAGGTCACAGAGCAGAGGATGAGAGCAGCACAATGCAGAAAATACTAATTCTTCATCAGTGTTTAATGTTTCAATCAATATTAGCCAAATTTAGCTTGAAACCTGTTGCATAAGATGTAAAAGTTTATTTCTTTAAAGAATGAGTTTATTCTTTTCTGTTGGTGTGGCACCACTTTATATTTGTGGCCTCTGTATATATTATATTACATTTATGTATGACCTTAATTTTTCGATCTCATCCCATTGGCACATATTTTACCACTCTTGTTTTAGGCCTGAAACTGACTTTGATGTACTGACTGCAGGTGAGGTTTGCTGGAGTATATACTGTATCTGTCAACAGAACCGTACTGTATGCAGTGTGTTTACAGTGAACGACTGATCTCGTCTCCAAAAACAAACAACAAGCAGATGTGCTCTTCAATGCTCTTCAGTTTGTCTGTCACACAGAGTTTCTTAAGATCATCTTCAAGGAACCGTCCTGGAGGAGAGAGAGAGAAAGAGAGATGCTCTTATTCAGGAAATCTGACGCATTGAGGAGAATTGGGAGGGGCTCCTYGGGTCTGTGTGTCTCTGTACTGTAGAGTTACTGTAGAGTTACTGTAGAGTTACTGTAGAGTTACTGTAGAGTTACTGTAGAGTTACTGTAGTTTCTGAGTGTAACCTCAGAATCATGCAGAGTTGCAGACACACTGGGTGCCAAACAGGTTTATTACACAAATTGATCTTATTTTAAAATCCTATTATTAATGATTGTGTTTATGCCGTTCTTGAGGAAGTTTATTTTACAGAAATAAGAAGCAGAGACGGCGTATTAACGCAGGTCGTATTTGTTTGGAATTGTAGCATTTTTCTTGTAATCATTAGCATAGTTTTTTTATTAGCGGGCGTTGATTTAAAAATGGAATAGAAACAGGAAACCTACAAACATTATGGCTTTAGTGTTCTCAGTGTTATGAGGATATGGGATTTTGTTAGGGCTACAGGTGTTTCAAACTTTGCCAGGAATTGTCTTGTGGAATTTATTTGTAAGCAACTGGACTTTGTTTTCCATTTGTTAAGTTATCAACAGATGGATTCACCACTTGGATATAAGTCCATAAACACAGGGATAATTCCTGAACTGTTTGCAACTAAGTTATATTAAAAATAAAACGATGACATGGATTATTGAAATGCCTCACAGACACACAGATTGAACAAGAGGTAATACTATAAAAGACCTAATTATGGCTGACAAAATAACAGTTTGATATAATTCTTGCCAGATGCGCTACACAATTCTGGATGCCGTGCATCAACAGATCAGATGTTCTTGTGCTAATGTGACTAAAACGAGACCTTAAAGAATGATCTCTCTGTTCAGATAATCCATGTGTTAACTGGTTTCAAAACCACTAAACCACTGACTGAACACCTGTGCTGGTGCTGTGCTGCGTTTCAAAAACGACAGAACTGTGTTTTTAACTTGTAATATTATAAAATACTGCTGTTTTAATCAGGATGTGATTTTTAAACCAGTGACACTATAAGTGTGTGTGTTTGTGCCTGTATCTCAAACAGCATCATTAAACGTTAGCCTGAGGTGCAGGAGTGAGGAGATTGCTGCTGTGTTTGAGTTTATTCACTGTCAGCAGGTGGATATTTAACACCGCATGGTCTCACGTTTGGTTCTCCCTCTTTTTTTCTTTCAGGGACCTGCAGGGCCTCCCGGCCAGCCAGGATTACAAGGGAAAAGAGGGCCCCGGGTAAGCCGGTCAAATCTTTCACTGACTCTCTCATGTCTGTGTTGTCTGGTCTTGGCTTATAGGATTTACAGTAAGTGTGTTTTGACTTCAGTCCAGGTACTTGGATCAACGTAATATATTTCTGCATGTTACGATAAACTTACTTATAAAGCTGAATTAAAGCTGATTTAACTGTCATTTTAACACTGAAGCTAATGCTAATATTGGCAGTTTTACCAAGAAACTTTCCATCAATCTACAATTTTAAACCCACTTTTTCTGATTTAATACAATAACAGGACTGTTTAATGAGACATTTTAATGTCTTTGTATTGTAAACATGACTAACGGTCCCTCATGCCATTTTGTAATTATAATAACTTCATCTGACAAGCAAAATTTGATGTTTTCTCTGGCTAAGCCACACTAAGGTTAATTAGTTTATTTTTGTTGTTCATATAATGTTATTCAGTTAAACTGAACTAAATATCTCTTGTAAACTGAAGCTTTATCACTGATCACTCAACTTTGCTCTGGAAAAATCTGTCATTAGTCATACAGAGCAACGCTGCATAAATGTTTGAGCGATAACTCTCTTTTAGACGGAGCCAAACTCTCTTCATGGTTTACAAACATTTAGACCTCAGCAGAGTGGTTGTATTTCAGAGTGAATATATGTGCTGGTCGTCTAATGCTGTATAAAGTCTGGCTGTTCCATGTATAATGTTTAAAATGTGCTAATGGCTGAATGGTGGTGAGATACAAAATATCAGAGTCTCAGAGAAATACTAGTTATAAAACTAATGTGAAATCTTATCTTGACACATTTTAGACAATATCTTTCTAATTCCCGTTTCACTTCTTGTACATCTAACAGCATCTGTGTTTATGAAGATTTCACCCAAAGATTAACAGTCAAGTTTTACATTGTGTTGTGAGCATGTGAATTACTGCCTGTCTGATTTGTAATTTGGAAGACATGTTTATGAAAATGACTTTAATGTACATGATTTACTGATGAAGTTCTTATGGGAAAACAGCCTGTGGTGCTGTAGGGAGGTGAAATACCTCATTGAGGTTCCTCAGGAGTGTTTGAGGTTGTGGAAGCAGGGCGGGTGGGTTGGTGTGGGGGCTGTAGTTGTGTCTGGAGTGATGTTGGGCTGGAGTCTGAGAGTAAAGGCAGATCCCTCTGTTGTCTCGCTCGAGGGCACAATAGTGATAGTTATGAAAAAATGACACTTCCGTTCATCTCATGTGACTTTCTCATTTATCTGTAACAGAAAGACATTAATGTCTACAGAGAGACATTATTTCTCTTTAAACAAGTCAAGAGAATTAACCTGTAGTTTGGATTGTTTTTTGTTATGGTGCCGTATTTTATAATGGTGTGTTTGCTATGACTGCCAGCCTTCATAACTTAGCACAGCTCCGTAACTTACCACAGCTACATGTTGGTTTATTTATTCATTCATTTTTACTTCCACATGTACTTTTAACTCAACTCAAACCCTCTGTTTCGGGTTCAACAGCAGGTTTCTGGGTCGTGTGGTTTGTGTTGGTTGTTTGGTGTAAATTGCAGCCTTATGATGACATGCATGAGTAAATAAGTAACAGAGTAAAATGTCTTCACAGAGCCCACCACATGCGTCTCTGCCCACGCGGGTGCCTGTATGCTGCTCCGCACGGGTGAGATAGAGAGATTAACCAATATGTAACTTGATAGGTTTTCTAGATGTTCCTCTCACGATTTCCTCTGTTCACTAACTCCGGCCACATGTGCACAACCTGACCAAACACAAAAAATGAGGTGGAAATCTGTACATGAGCTTCTTGTAAGTGTCTCCATATGGCCTGTTTGAGTCTTCTCAGCAGGAGGGGCATGAGAAGAGCCCCCTCATGGCTAACCCCAGGTGGATCCTATAGAAATGAAAGCACAACTTTGAAAAGTAGGATTAGTCGAATCTCATCGTCGCGTGTTGTTTTCTTAACTCCAGAAGTTGCTGGAGAAAATGCTGCATTTGGTTACTCATCATTTTGCAGTCAGTGTGTTCTCCTGAAATGACACTCATTTCGTTTGTGGCTTTTGCATTTTGTTGTTTAAAATCACTTCAGTTTTGTCTGGTTTGATGTAGAAATCTGCACTTGGAGAGTTTTCCTGCATTCTCTCTCCACTCAGACCCCTTGGCCGCCGCTGGAAAAATGAGCTAATGAGGAAAATCGCATCCATATGCTATATGCTGGGAGCGTATGGCAGACGTAGCTTTAAAAACACAATGTTACTGTTAGTGGAGGTGATTTTTCTGAACACAAGCTTAAAGCAAACATATTTACCTTTACTAACTTGAACTACTGTAAGCCGCTTGCCTCAGATAATTACGTATTTTCTTAGTACAATATTTTTCAATATCATTTTATTTATTTAGCGCTTTTCACAATGTTACATTGCTTCAGTGCAGCTTTACAAATAATACTGAGATATTATATGTGTGTTTGTGTTTACACCACAGTGAGGTACAGAAAAGCTTTTTATTTTCATTATTTTTTGTGTAAAAACCACAAAGTTGTCAAAATGATCCTTTTTTACACTGATTAGTGAAAATGACAAAAACGCTGTAGTTTGCATGTCAGGCCAGTAGATGGTCTGAACCCATTGAGCATGTAAAAAATGTCACAGTTTTCATAAATGTGCTATCAATAACAGTACTGTTTTTAAAAACCTGTTTTTAAAAGTTAGCACTTATACAAACCCTCAGAGCATGTAAACAAAAGACCAAATGCATTTAAAAAGTTTGCATTTTTAGCTGAACACTTCATCAGCTAGCATCATGGTTAACCAGTATCACTATGACCACAGTGCTGGAGCATCACCAGTTAGTATCACCCAGCCTGGAACTGGAACTAGCCTGGAATTTCATGGTGGTCTTTGTGTCTTTCATGTCTTAATAATGTTCCAATACATTGAGGAACAGGAGCTTATAAACTGGTAGGAGGTCATATGCTTGTAAAACAGTCCAGTGCATCAGTCATCATTTCTCAGACTCTGTTTATACTTCACACTATATCCAAACTTCTCTTTGGTCTTTCCATTCTAGCCATTCTGAGCTTGGCAAAAGAAAAAACAATATTGTGGGTCAAGGCCTGTGACCCAGTCCTGCACACAAATATAAGTCAACATGTGTTCTGTTGTAGGGTCCTCCTGGTCCACATGGAAACCCAGGTCACCCCGGGCCGCCCGGACCCAAGGTATGTACAGTTAAACCCAAAGCACTGATGCGTTTGTGGATGGTGCCATTTTTGATGTTGCACTGTTAGGATGTTGCACTTTTAAGACTAGTTACAAATTAAGTTTATCAAATGTGTTTACTGTGCATTATTAATTTAATGAAACAAATTTGTAACAGGCATGTATCTAACCAAGCACCTGATGACATTAATTAGTTTGGACACACTGTGCTCATAACATTCACATCTTGAACTTATTAGTAAATTGCACAGATCTAAAGAAGCTCAGTAAACATGTACAGCATGAGTCTTGTGATGTGCCGTGACTTTTAATGAATAAGACTTGCATGCTTTAAGAATCTAACTAGATGTATTTTTGTGAGGTTATCTCATTCAAATCGTAAGCAGTGTAACTTTGATAACTGCAGTTATAGAGAAACAGTTTCTTTGGGACCTGAGAGAACATGAATCAGCGCGTCTGTTTGTATGATGGGTGTTAATGAAAGAGAAACAATAGAAGCTTGAGTCGCTGAACTCTGAAGATACTGGCAGGATACGTTTGATGAGGTCATCGCCCCATTTATTTCCATTCAATCTTTTCAGAGGTTTTTATTAGTGCATCTGGCTGCAGTCTTACAATAGTCCAGCAGAACAAACATTTCTGAGGAATATGAAGTCAAGCCAAATGGGACCCGCAGCCTTCACACTTACTGTAGCTCCAGCATGTGTTTATTATGGGATTCTTGGCGGCTAAAATGTCGCTCTGTTCATTTTCAAAGAAAGAACTCGTAGAACCGGCAGTAAATAACATTCAGACTGGATGGATCACAATGTCTATAAGTAATTGAAAATAGATGATTGGATGAATAGATGGATGGATGGATGGATCAGGGTAATTAAATGGGGCAAATTCACAAAGCAGTGGCAGAAATGTAGCACTATATTTTGGTGCAATAAGAATTGCTGTATTACTGTGTTCTGTACTAATAATTGCTGAATTAAATTGAATGCATTTGACCTTTACACATTATATCAGTTTATGCGTTTCCTGGGAATCGAACCCACGACCCTGTTGTTGCTAGCGCAATGCTCCAGCAGCTTTATTTGAATCATATTCACAAGCTTCATCATGTTGCCTGAAAAGGCAGAAGAATGCAGTGTGTGAACCGCAGTGTCACTGCACGCAGTAAACCTCTGGTAACTGTACATGGGTCACTGTGTAAAAAACATGCTGACTCAGAGATCATTCATCACTATCAGCCGTGTAAACTGTACAGGAACATCCAGTAAGGACCTGTGGCACTACAGATTCTTACATTTCCTGTGCGGTACAGTAAGTACAGTGACATCACAACTGGCCTGATGTGTAGTGATGTCACTGAAGGACATCTGAAGAGAGAGTTTTTCCCTTTTTAACATGCATGATTATGTAATGATGTAATGCTTTAGGGATGTGTTGATGTCTAAATGAGTTTCTGCTCTCTGTGTGTTATAGGGGATAAAGGGAGACGCTGGACTCTCTCCTGGCCGAGCACCGCCTGGAGAAAAAGTGTGTTGCCATGTTTCTTCATTCATTTAACAGCTTTATTTATGTATATTGTTGGTATTTGCTTTCGCTTTTTTCAGTGTTTGCTCAGAACAAAAGCAGCACATACAGTTATAGCAGAATGTGTTATAATATCTAATACTAGTCTAATATTATACTACAACTATTCAAAATTAGCATCTCAAGTGATTTCTGGTTTCCTCCCTTATAGGGGGATCCTGGGATACTGGGGGCACCTGGTCTACCTGGACAGGCTGGAAGAAAGGTAAGATGTGTTTGTTGGTTGCATTGCAACCAGACCGTCTCACAGACCGTCTTCAGAGACAGAACCGTCTCACAGAATGACGTTTAGAACATGTTTACCACTGTACTGTCACAATAACAATCACAATGATACTTAATCATAAATTAATCTGTCAAAAACTCCTCACATCCCATTATGATTATGTTGTGAATGAGAGTATATACACACACATTCTCTCTCGGTCTCACTCAGCAGATGTGAAGCAGGTTTTTGTGTCACATAAGGTGAACGCCTCTTACATCAGTTATGTGAAAGCCCATCAGAAAAGGTTCTTTCAGGAAAAGACCTCTTGGAAGGTTCAAGTGTTCCCCTGGCTGAGTTCTGTTCATGGGATTCTGGAGAAATGCCTGGTTTCTTGTGTCTAAACTCCGGCCCCCGACACTTCTGGGATAGCCAGCAAATGACCTAATTTCACATCAATAATAAAGGATCTTGGAAAATGACTTATAACATAGTGTCATTTACCTCCATGTGGTATGTGTTTTATCATTCAAATTATTAACAAACCCAAACAGATTGTAGGTGCAAATGAGGTAAATGGGTACCGGATCATATGAACGAGCAGAGAACACGGCCTGATTCAAGTGAAACAGTCATATTTCTGTTGAACATATGCACAGACGAACCCATTGAGATGAAAAGATGTGTGAGGAGTCTGTAACAAGACAAACTCATGCATACATGCAGTGTTACATCTGCAAATCTGCATATGTGAGAATCCATCAATTCAGGGTTAAGAGCGTTTGTTTGATGGTTTGGGTTAAACGACTCCCTGAAACATTGTAAAGTGATGAAATGACCTGGCGTCTTCTGCCCACCCATGTGTTTCCAATCACACCACCACAGATGGAAAAAAATATGAAAAGCTGGTGGAAAATAGTTGCAGACGCTACATGCTAAATTACTGCTGGCAGTATTTCATTGGTGTCTGTAGCCAGAGACAAAATCTTGTAACCAAAAAAACAAAATGTCCTCAAACGTACAATAAGGTAACTTGTGTAAGAAGCAGTGACAGGTTTGGGCAGGTAAACATCAGTTTCCTTTGAATGATGCTCTTAGCTATGGTGTGTTGTTCAGATATACGAGACCACAGATGTGGACTGATGGTGGTCTGATGCCATATGTTCCTTTTGGTTGCTGTAGTTGTTTCACAAATGCAAACTGACAGATGGAGCCACAGCGCTAAAGATGCATTAAACAGCCCGGCTAATAGTGTGATAGCCGGCATGTGTGACTGGTTGACTCCTGCAGCCGCACGTATGTACCTGTTAGTGCTGAAGCCATTTCTGTTAAACTGACCCCACATCAGTTTGTAAGAGCTCAAGATTCCTTTGCTGTTAGTCACATTCCCACACTCAGCTGCTCTGTGTTCAGCTGCCTCAGCTGAGGTTCTCAGCCATATCTGTGAGGACACATTGTGACCCAGTTTTGTGGGTTTGTGGTAAAACATTTAAGGCCCTGTTCTGATCTGCATTAGCATTGGTCCCAGGTGGTCCCAGGTGGTCAGGTGACGCATTAATGTTTGAAACAGCCAATTGCATGCATTTCAAATGCATTTTCTGAGAGCTCCTGTCATCTGTGTTGCTGTATACTGAATATTCTGTAAGTGGATGTTACTAGACGTATCTGACTGGAAAGTTTTTAAATGATTGGGTCACAAGATGTTTTGGCCCCCTTTTACGCCTGTATTAGACTATCACAAACTCATTTTAGCAGCCATGTATGTTACATAGCTTCGCATCGGCTGCTTTCATGTCATTGTTTACAATAACATAAATAACACTTCGTTTTACACGAACCCTTGTTACAAATTTACTGAATGAAAGCAAAAAAAAACTTTTCTTCAGCCTGGTGCAACATTTAAAGTGTTCAAAGACTGTTGTGGCCAAATATATTTTTTTGTAGCTTAAGGTTTATGTAAGAAAAACAGAGCAGAACAGACAGGATACTAAAGATGTGCTTAACTTGTGAAATTCTAGATGTTTTGAAAGAATTTAGAAAAGTTGTTTAATCTTGGACCAAATGTCCAACTGTTGGACGCTTTTAAAGATAAAGTGTATCATTTCTAGACTAAACTGTGCGGATCGCTGAGTGTTTAAAGACTTAATTAAAGCACTTAAAATCAAGAGTGTTCAGATCACCACAATTTATTAAATACTAAAACTATTACTGTAATGTTGGGAAAGTTTAATGGGTTGTAAATATGGCCCAGATGTTGTATTTAGTCTTTCTGCTGTTTAACCATAAAGTCTAACAGGCTTTGTTCAGACAAGTAGGAAAGTCGGATTTTTTGGCATATTTTCTTGTTGTTTGTAGTCTGAACGGCACAAAACCGCATGAAGTCTGATTTTTACAAACCTAATCAAAACCACATTTATGTGTGGTTTGAAATCTGATTAATCGAAAGCGTTTCAGTCAGATTCAGTCAGATTCAGTCAGGCATTTTAAGTTTCTCGTTGTCAGCGTTTGTCAGAGACACAATGCCCAGTTGTGTCTGACTTCACTTTTTCTTTCCCTGTACAGTCTGCACTGTGTGGCTTTGTGAATAAGTGTAAATAATTGGGACACAATGATAAATCTGCTTTATAGAGTACTGTAATACACACCAACAGGAACAAAATGTCTAGGTTTCATTGTATTTTCAGAGGTCTCTTTAACTGACAGGCCTGCGGTTGAGCATTGATCGGTTCTGACCTCTGATCAATAACTCCCTCAGAGATCTGTTAGCAGCAGCAGTTGTAGTCAACATGTTCCCTCCCTGTATGTTATGTATTTCCATGTATTTGTGGGAGGAAGGTCTTTGTTCATTGTTCTTCACAGCAGAGCAATCGGTTCAAGCGTGAGATCACAGGCCTGCATGCGTTCATTTAACCTGCCTGTGATCTCTTAAATCAGCAGAGATGGTAGTAAACAGTTTGCTGTGTTTCAGCAGCAGCTACACACAGTTTGTACAGTGTTAAATCGCATGCAGTATCGCAAGAGTAACACATTATGTATGCATTACATAAAATATCAGACCAAGTGATGAATTATTTCTTCATAGCACTTCATAGCAAAATATTAAAGGGATAATTTACCTGAGAATTAATTCCATCATTTGCTCACCTTCATACCACACCTGTGTGACTTTTGCTTGAGAAACACAAAACGAATATTTTGAAGTATTCTGGTATACCAACAACAGTGGCTTCACTAAATTCTATTTATGGACACCAAATCACTAAAACTTTCCACAAAATAATAAAGTTATATACAGCAGATTGACAGATAACGCAAAACTACCTGTTAAAGCAAAATAATACAGAGAGAAATAGTGAGTTTATTAAGAGTTTGATTAAAATAAAATGAGAAAATCATGTGTTTGGACACTTACTGGTTATCAGACTTAATGTATTGTGTTCATGGTTACTTTGGTACGCTAGTTATATAAGAGGTATAAGAGGAAGTGACATCATACATCCACCTAAAATAATGGCAAAAAATGAGAAAGCTGAATTTAATTGTAAGAAAGGGCTGACATCAGTTGTTTACAGATGCTATTATAATTTATACAGCTTCATGCAGAATATTTAACATCCACAGAAACTTTTTCTGTTGCACAAAAGGTTTTTGGAACAGAATATAAAACAGTATAGAGAAATTGTTCTTTTGGGAACCTCTTTCAAGAACCCAAATCCGGTTCTTTGGTAGCATTGCTGTGCACCTTCAGTTGTAAGAGTGTAGATATTTTTTGTGGGCCTTGAATATCATTTGATTGTTTAACGGATTAGACGTGTCCAGATGTTGTTGCATTGGTGGGAAATGGTGGTCTGCTTGTAGGAAGACATGGAATCTGTTGATGTGCAGTTTGAGATGTTATGTTTCTCTACACGTAATACTTTTTCCATCCTGCTAAACACATTTTAAACCATCAGTATGTTATGAGTCTAGTTTACGTTGCTCTTAAATTGATCTCATTAAAAGCCCATCGAATGCCACAAAGAAAAATGTTCATCATATCACAGAATAATGGCATTGTTGTGTAATGATAACTACACTCAGCCTGCGGTTATTTAAAACTGTTTTTGCAGGAAATTGTTGCATTGGTTTGAAGCAGCTGAGGCAGAGAACATGACAGATCTTCTGTTTGCTTTTCATGTGGTTAAACTCCACAGGATTTGATCAAGCACACGTTTGAGAATTTACAGCCTGTTATTCTTACTGTAATGCCCTTCCTGTACTTTGACTGTAAATGGGGGAGTTTATAACCTTTCATGAAACTCTGTTTTTCTCTTTCTCTCTGCTTAGGGACAGAGGGGTCATCCTGGCCCCCCCGGCCACCCAGGAGATCAAGTGAGTTTATGCCATTACATTCACTTTAACATCACCTTAA
>JBAJNP010005169.1:4519-30105 GCA_036877545.1 Yasuhikotakia modesta
TCTCTCTCTCTTTTTCTCCCTGTGGGTGAGTCACAAGTTCATCTGTTCCTCCAGCAATCCTGTCTCATTACAAGAACTGTTGTTTATCACGGGAGCTCTTGGGATTCTGTCTGTTCCTGCAGCTCATGTTTGCTCTCCCAGCTCTACCTCTCATCGCTCTGCTCTGTGACGCTCGCATCAGGACTTCCTGTTCTCACCTATCCATCACTCTCTCCTGTCCGATCACATTCCTCTCTGTCCTTGGCACAGTTATGTCTGCTGTCCTCACTCTATTTCACACCGGATCAATACAACTCTCTCTTTCTCTCTGGAGGCTGATAAGTGTGAAGTCACTTCAATTCGTGGCAGGTCTGCAGGTTGTTTTTGTTATTGTTACTGTTGCCAGAGCGGCTGCTGTCATTATCAGCCAATAAAAACACAGAAACGGTCACCTGGAGACGCCCACTAATGACAGAACCGTTCCTGTTATTCTGTAATGCTAATGTTGCTTTAGGTTTAACAAAAATTGTGCTAAAGTAATATTAGAAATCTGTGCTAATGATATTTCATAGTTAATCATTTTAAAGTAATTATTGCTTTTGGAAATGTAAAAAACAATTGATAGACTTAGTTTCTGATGTAATGAGAGTCACTCTAGATTGTCCAGTTTCCAGTGTGAATCCACTCTTTATGATTTTACAGCAATAGATCATAATTTATTTATTGTTGTCCTTTTACCTTATCCTATGCAGTCCGCAGCAGCAGTGTCATGTTCACGTAACTTAACTAATTCAGGGAAAAATCCTACTGTGAGCTGATCTGCATTGATTCATCAGTCTGCAGCATAATTATCATCCCGTTTAATTTCCCTGTGTCTCAGAGCTCAACGAATGAGCTGATGACCTGGTTACATCACAGAGGGCTTCAGTGTGTATTTGTTTTATTGAGATAATCATCTTTCGTTATGTAAGCAGTTACTTGTTGTATTAGAATAAGGATTTTGGTCTGAATGTCCTGTAATGTCCAGCGTTTGAGCCTTTAATTCCATAATTCCCAGGGTCAGTAGTTTACAGTATGCTATTATGTGCTATTATAGCGAACCAACTGTTACAAGGTTACAATGGTATCGAAATGAATGTTATTTATATCATATTCCAATTTTCCAACTGAATTCACACACTAATGATGTTGTGCGTGCAGCAACCCGGTTATTAATTAAACGCGTCCACTAACAAGACCGATGGCCATTGATCCACAGTCATATTGACACAGATCTCTTGGAAATGCAAGCTCTGTAAATCGCCTGTATACAATCTATTGTTGCTGGCTAGAATGTCATGGCTGTGTCTGTGCTAGTTATCCGAGACCGTTTCTAAACTCGGCCAGATATATAACAGTTCCCTTGAAATCGCATCTGTAAACACTTCAGTATAGCTTAACATGTTTTCATTGGTAGAGCTATAAAGCTTTTGTCGCCCTTATCAAAGGATGCAGTTGCTCACGTAAGTAGTACATAGTAGGTAGTTAATGTTTATGGAAAAAACTGAGAGTTAACAATAGTTCTCTCACCTAATAAACCCTATGTATTATTCATCAGCTCTGCAGAAACATAAAATATTCACAAAACAATTCTGAGCTACAGGAAAGGACACTATAGTTTTTATGTCATGCTTTTTGGATTTGCTGTAAGGTTGATATACCAAGAGATTTGTAATTGCTAACCAGACGTAAATGTGACAAGCCATGGTTTCAGAAGTTGCAAATATAGCAGACATCACACTTTGTTTAAACTCACAGTGGGGTTGAATCCTAATTAACCACAACACGCTCCTCAAAAAGACCCTGAGACTTCAGTTCTCCTCAGAGCACGAGACATTTCTGTCTCCTCTTGTTTTGAAGAACCTTCACCCAGCTGTATCTTCTGCTCTTGTTGGATGAGTGCGTTGTTCTGCTGACAGCTAATAGAGAAGCTCTTGAGTTCAGCTGGAGTTTTGCATCTGATTATACACCACTTCTTCTCTTTTCTTCTTCTCATTCTAACTACCTCTCTCACTCCACTGACTGTTGGACTGTGAAGGATCATCCAGGCTCCGTTTCAAAGAGTTTCGTTGTGCGTATGACAGATCGCTGCGTGTTCAGATTTTGATATGATGGTCAAGACACAAAATACAATTTGCATTCTTACATCATAAAGTTCCAGGCTGAATCACTTTCAGTGAGATTTGCAGCAAGACTCTAATACAGATAATGTGAACGTAAAAAAGACTTACAACTTACTGCAACACATGGAGCATACAGAGGCAAAGATCAATAATTGGCTGGACTTGAGAGCCGTTCTGTCTAATGGCTTTCTATAAGATCAGATCAGGGATTTTTATAATCAAAATGTTCAGTTTTTAGGCATTATTAATAGGTTATTAATAACATCTGTGCACAGAAACCCCCTCTGTGCTCACATCCCACAAACCTGCAGATACAATCAATGCATGGCCTTTGATTCTCCATGGAACATCTTTCATGGATCAATATGTAACCCTGCTAGAGAGACAGCAGGATAAATGACCATATTTGCTTTGTGGGATATGATGAGAATGCAGTACACTTCATGCTTTGCTTATGGTTTACTGCAGTATTTTAAACAACGGCAATGGGTGATTAAAAAGTTATCATCACATCTTTTCATGCTTTCCAGGAAGCGTCAGTAGTGTACAGTGTGTGTTGGTTTCCACTATTCAATTATCACTCACAGCTCTGTTGTTTGTTTTTTGTCATACACAAATTGGCACACTACACACACACACACACATTGTGATCTCATTGTTAGCCAGGCTGTTTGCTAATTGGTTCAAATGTGATAGCAGTGCAAACAGCAGCCTTCATGAGGCCTGCATAACAGGTAACTGTAATGCCCGGCCGGGACCTCAGGGTTCTGTCACTTAAATCCGTATTAGCAAACAGCTGGCCCACATACTGACAGACATTCACCACACAACAGGAGCCGCTCATGCGATTAGCAGCTAGCAGGAGCCGAGCGGTGTCTCCCTGACGGATGATGACTGGAACCGCAATCTCGGAAATGTCATTATCACACAAGGATTCCAGACGGTCTGTGCTTGATATTGAGGCGAGATAAAACCTAAGGCCTTACATTGCAGAGCCATGAATCACAGGAGCTTAAACTACATGCCTGTGTTGTCTGGAGCATTTTACTGTACCAGACAATGAACCAGTCATTGGAAGAGCTGACCAGTAGCTTATGTTGTTGACGGTCATGTGCTACAGGGTGTCTCGCTAGATCAATTGGTAGAGTTAGTGTGACTGACAAAAAGATCTGTCAGTGTATGTAAATTTGTTGTTTAGACCTTCACCCAAGATCCTAATAAGTAAGAAGTTTTGTCTAGAGAAATCAAACTAATGACATGTTTGTTTGGCATTTAATTGTCTCTACAGGGAAACTTCAATGATGTAAGTCATCTGTTTAATTTAGTGTTCGTCTCATTTGTCCCACAATTCCATGCAGGTTAACAAGACAAGATTCTCAGAAGGACCGCAGGCTCATTGTTTATTCCAGAATTTGATCAGTGTTATTTTTAGAAGCTTATATTGGTTTCTTTTCTCTTCCTTTTCGTAGTTTCCTGTGCTTGAGGACTCAGCAGTCTGACACTGTCGATGGTGTGTCTACCTCTTAAGAAAAAAGAGACGCAATTTCTCGACTCGCAGTCTTGAATGGGAACCTAAAGCAAGCAGAGTTAAGGTGCAGACACAGCGATTAAAATGGGGTAAGTTTGTATACGAGCTTTATAAGTAACAGATTCTCTGTTCTCCATTGAATCTCTGGAACTATGAAAGACAGGTCCTCAGAGATCTTCCATCTTTGTAGGTGTTCTACAGAAACCATCACGCTCATACTCCGTACAGAGTCTTTATGAGTCAGTATCTCAGCTAGACTGTCTGCTCGTGTCCATAATAATTCACACCGAGCGCAAAAGTGCGAATCTGCGAGTCTGTCACATACAGAGAGGCTGCAGTGAGGCCAGCATGAACTGATGTGGAGACACATGCTCGTTATACAAGCTCCTTATGCTAATCGACTGATTACTAGCATGTCAGCGATTTCGAAGCACGAGCGAACGCAAACACTGACGGTGCTGTTGGGCTGGTGAGCCCCTCGCCCACCAAGATAAATCCCTCCTACTGATGTTCTGTACAGTCCATGAGAAAACAAAACAGATTCTCTCATAAATGCTGGTGGCGTTTCAATAGCGCCTGTTTAATAAAAATGTTAATTGAACACCAAAATGTGCTTCTGTAGCCTTTCCCCATGTTTTGTCCTTTAAAATTGATGCTTTCCCCATCTTTTTTGAGATTTGTTGTTCTCTGACAGCCTGTGTGATATTCATTTAAAAGAACGTGTCTTGAATTTACTGCTTGTAATGATTCTAACATCCTCTGTGAAACTCCTGCCCCCTGATATCTGTGTAAGATTACGGATGGATATGTGTATGGCTCAAAGCCAGGCCTTATATGCTAATTACTGTAAGAGAATCTCTGCTAGCTAATCTGCAGTTCTCATCTGATTAGTGGAATATGAGCCCAGGGCAAGTTTGTGGCTCTCTTCATTATTGTCTTCTCTGGTTTTCCTGTTTTTTAGCGTGTAGCCGACACAACCTTCCTCCATTTTAAAAAAAGGAATGAGACATTTTTAGAATATAAATTAGATTATACGATTTTTGTAATTAGCCACTGCAGTGATTATTCAGTTATACAGTCTTGAGGTATAAGCTGTGGTTTTGTTTCATAATGTTTAGATAACTGTACAGCTAGTCTGCAAGATCATTGCTGTGGGCAAAACGAATAAATATTTAAACACCTGAGAACATACAGTTGAGTCCAAACATCTAAGACCACATTTGTGGTTCAAAATCAAGTGTAAACCAGAAAATAGTTTAATTTTTAAAAAATGTAGGATTTCAGGGATTACATAAAATAAAAAAATAAATATCTGCATTATTTCCAGGTCGTTTGTTTAAAAAAGCATTCAAAATAATACATTTATAATGCCTTATATTTGTATTAACTAAAAGAAGCATTTGTTATGTGTACTGCAGAATGATTATATGGTGCTATTAATGTCATGCTAATTTCCTGTCTGTGTTGTGATGTCTGCAGGGTGACGGCTCCTGTGCTCCTCTCTGAACTGAGGCATCTTCTCATGTGGTCATGCCTGATGTGAAAGCCCCACAATGTGAGAACTCCCCGGCAGGCTCTCCTGCAGGCTGCAGCATGGACTTGTCTGTGGACCTGTCCGCCCTCAGCTCCCCGCTTTCCCCGTTTCGTCATCACAGCGTGTCCCCCTTCCCCACCCAAGACATAGCGATGGGCCGCTATCCTCCAAGCTGCAACAACAACAACGGCCAGCTCAACAACCTGGGTTTGTACTGCTCCACCAGCAGTATGTATCCCCTGAAACCGTCTGAAGCTCAGCCTGGCTACGGAACGATGCGTTTTCCACTAGGCTGTGTGAACGCGGGCGGCGCACGGCTTTACAGGAGCCTGGAAAACCTGCACTGGGCCGCTGTGTCCGACCCTGGTGCATATCCCTACAGGAGTGTGGACAGCGAGTTTATTCTTCACTGCACTTCAAGCAGCCATTGGTATGATGGTCCTTCTAAGGGACAGCAGATCTATGGTGTGATGCCTTCAGCTGATAGTCTGGTGTTTTATGGCCGTCGAGGACCCCTCTTCCCTCAATGGCTCCTGCCTGCTGTAGAAGACTGGAGCATGAACGGAAATGCCCGTAAGGGCCTCAGAGACAAGCTCCGGCTCCAGAGCACTCGTGCGACGGAGCCCCACAAGCCCTTGCGACCTCAGCCCGTGCTTGGTAACGTGCCCTCACCGACGTATCCATGCAATCCGGAAGTAGCATTTCGGACAGGTCCACCATCCTCTTTGGCACAAAGAAGTAAAGAGCCGGAGCTATCAGCCCGTCGCATCACGAGCCCAGAGGAGATCAAACAGGAAGCGCTGCGACGACTGCAGCTCCGTAGACAAAGAAGCACCCCTAACCTCACGCTGAGCTCCAGACAGGAGTCTAGTGGCATCAGTAAAGCTCATACCTCAGATCCCATCTCCACCAGCTCTGTTCAGTCAACCCCTGAGAGAAAAAGACCCCCCGTGGGGCGCTTGCACATACCTACGTTTGAGGAGTTTAAGAGAATGAGGCAGAGGGAGGGCAGTAAGAACCACAATGTCCCTGAAACTCATTCTAGTCAAGATCTAAAGAGTAACGACCGGCGCAAAGAGGTTAATGGAGGGGAAGGAGAACAGATTGAAGAAACCCAGCATGAGGACATCAGAATCAGCGCTGGGGGTTTAAATCACCCTTCTGTACACAGCGGAGAAGTCATGTCTGAGCCCGGTTTCACAGCAGAGGTCCCAGGTGAACCCATCTGCACGGGCCCAGTGGCCCGCTCTCCATTAAACCCTCAAGCTGCTTCAGGAAAAAGAGACGAGACCAAGAACCCAGCAGATCCAGGGGCCACAGATGTGGCTGTTCTTCCCTTTCCCATCCACAGGGAGAGCGGAGATGGCCCCTCCAGCTGCTGCCCCACAATCCTTCCGGACGGCACCAATCTTTCCAGTTACGGAGCCAAGATCTATAAAATGAAGGACGGTTTCTTGGGGTCTGCCCTGGGCCTTATTAAAAAAGGGTGAGTGGACCCACTAGCTTTTGTGTTACTGGTTAAAATGTGGTTTTACTAGTTTATTCTGTGGTTCTTGCCCTGCATTCTGAGGTTGTGTTTGTTGTTTACCTAGTTAGAAAGTAAATGGCTTGATCTTAAGGTCAGGATAAAAATGGATGTTTGACACACTGTAATGATCACACCAAACTCCTAGTTAGCATATCTGTAATATATGAACACTGTGTGTTAAGAAATACCATGTTGAGTAAATACACTGAAAGAGTGTTTGTTTGGTGATCAGTATTGAATGTGACTGTGGAAATGGATTTTACACCAGACTGCAGCATCTGTATGGATGTTGGTATTGATTTATTCCAGCATGTCTGAACAGCTTGTATGTACAGTGAGGTGCTGTGAATGCATTAACACTAATGATGGGAGTAACACTGTTTTCATTCATGACTGGGACATGATGGAAAATCTTATTTTCAGTATCTTTGTCTTGATTTAGTAAAATTATCCAAACAAGATTTGCAGAGAAACAAAATTGCATATGATATTTTAAGTTTTAAGGAATGCATCTTGAATATTTTCACTTGTTTTAAACAAACTCTGAAATTTAAGACAAGCAGGCAAGATTTAGATGTTTACAGCGAACACCATAGCAATATTTTAAACTGAACTTGTTTAAATAGTGTTTCCATGTACTGTACCCTCAGAGATTAATTAGATATTGAACCGCAATGTCGAACAAATCACAACCTTTTCAAAATGACAAAAACTCTGGTGACAATTACTGATGACTTTGATTTGATTGTTTCCCAGTATTTAAATTGTAGTCAATTGTTTAATTTATTTGTCTCACTTTTGCTGAGCTCATCTAAATCTTCAGCCATTTCATCATTGATTTGTTAAGTAATTTGTATTATAAGTATTCTGCAGAAGTCGAAGCTTGACAGGTTGATACACACCCACAGCATTTGTCATACGTTGTCATAATGTTTAACACCCAGAATCTTACATATGCATGAAATATGTGAAACTGACATGAATTTGAGTACCGTAACATCACATAATTCTTTCCTTGGCCCTCATCTCTACACTTGTTATGCGTTCATAAATCCATATAGATTTTCTTTCATGTTTTTGTTTCTCAGACACGGATACATTTCTGCTTCATCTGAGGTATTTCTACATTTTAGAAGCGTTTTGTATTGTTATGTACAGTACCTACAGGGCAGGTATAAATATAACATCTAATTTCTCCTGTAGTGCCACAAATGTGGGATTTCATTTTCCACCCAACAGCCTGGGGCTTCCAGGTCATTTTTATGAGAAGTTTATTTTATTGTCTGCCAAAACAAATATTATATTATAAAGTCACACGGCTTAATGATGTTGTCCTGTTTAAGCTGAGCTGCTATATACTGTAATGTCTCCTAGAACTAATAAACTGTAAAAGAGTGAAAAAAACTGTGTGAAAAAACAGTAAAAGATTATATTTTACTGTTGATATGACAGGTAATATATCTGAAACACTTTCATTCATGTGTGAAGGTTTTATTGTCTCCTTCAGAGAGAAGTATTTATTATTACTGTCAGACCACAGCTGTCGGATTGCAGGTTACAGGATGTACTTGCGTACAAGATACACACGTTGTACTTGTCTGAAATACATACTGACATTTCCAAACACACCAGCTATTAACATGCCTGTTTGTGTTGGTTTTTCTGGTGATCTTTCGGGGTTTTCAAATTTGCAGTTGTGCTCTCAGCAGTATTTTAAGATGGTGTCTTATAATAATGAGTGCAGCATTATCAGCTATTGAGGTACTGAAGCGTTAAAGTAGCGGGAAGAGACACAGCAAAGCCAATAAATAAGAAGCACTTAACAAACCTATCAAATCATCTGTTCTTCACACCTATGAGAAAAAAAGGGTTTATCTGATTCACAAGGGAAAAGCAGAATGTGTTTGAGTGTTTAAAACAGCCAGTTTGTTCAAAAATAAACACTAATAATACAGAAACATTGTTAAACACAGCAATACATCAAACTATATGCAGATCTGAATTCATGTTTGCTTTGAGCGTCTCTGTTTTGATTGGCCACTAAGATTTTGCTGTGAACTCATACAAAGATGAGGCAAACAAGACTTGCATGCGCTGTTATTTATTCACTCTTGGGCTGTGGGGGTCAAAATAGATACATAAGCTCTTTTTCCACTACATGCACACACAAGGGAATCCAAAAGATTGATTATGCACGGTCTTATTGTCCCCCGCTGTGAACAGTTCAGGTGTTAATGTGAATTGATGCATCTAATTGCCGTCCCCTGTCGTCCCCTCTGGACCACCATCACTCCATAGCGATCCCAATGTAACAGTGCTGCTTTCTTTCTTTGTGTTCTTTCTCTCCTTCACCCTCCCAGCTGCAGTGCAGATATTGCATGCGAGACTCCAGTCCGACTGTCGCGTGAACGGAATGACGTCGCCGCTTCACAGCCCGGCCATCAATCTGCCGGCGTTTCCATGACGACGTCGGCCTGTGGAGAGGAGGCTCGAACCGAGCCCGCGGGACGAGGGGGAGAAGCGGCAACAGAATGCGTAAGGAGTGCCCGCATGTCTCACGCAGACTTAGGCTTTAGCTCTGCTTTATTTTCACCTGTGAACGAGGACGGCAGGGAGGTTGTCATGCATGCACGGGAGCGTGATCAGGGTGCATAGGAGGCTGCAGCTAAAACAACACGCAGGGACGATTAGAGACGGGTTTCATGGTGGTAACTGCTTTTTATTAATTCTGCGCGTCAGGCTGTAGATGCTCACCCATGCATTGCTTGACATGCTGCACAGTTGTTTATTGCGTCGCGTTTTCTCATGCAATACGACTGTGTGTTTTAAGGTTAAGGGTGAAACTGGCAGGACCCTCTGGCTGATGGAGGTTGTGTGTTATTTGACAAGGCTGACGTTTATGCGCAATGTTATATGATTTATTGGACTGGCTAGATGGTTAGATGCCTCTTCTGTCTCTTGTTTGTGTCTGTGGTTAATTTAAATAACAGCTGCGTTATTAATGATTCTGTACGTTACATTAACGTTGTAAAGGGTCTGAGTTACATTAATGTAACGTTGTATTGTTTCTCAAAAGCACTCAATGAGATATCAGCTGTAGTTCAAAAGCTGTACATCTGGATTAATATGAATGTCTAATATGTGGCTTACAGACACAATTTCACCTTCTACTGTTGCATGAAGATGGATGGTTATTAATTCTATCATATCATTGATGGACAGATCTGATTATCTGTCAAACCATTTTATTTCTGTAATGTGACATGTCCAAATGAAACTGGATTATAATTAATACTTAAGTGTATGTGAAAGGAGGCCTTGGAATAGGGTTTATAGGGAAGATTGTTTTAGAGATTTAAAGAATTATTATATTTTGATTTGTACATGAATGTATAGTAAATAAATAGGCAGAATATTTTGTGATACTTCAAACCTAATATCTAGTTTGTTCTATGATGGACTGGACACCTGCCTTGAATTTTTCCCTGACTCTATCTGAGATAACTGGTATAGGTCCCAGCAATTTTCAGGCTAAGTTTTAAAGCTGTATATCTATTTATAAAGAAAACAGATACATTTTATGACCGTGGAGATTGTCTATGGTCTTGTATAAAAACCCATTGCAGAGAATAGTTCACTTACCTTCACAACAAATTAAATACTGTGGTAACACAACACCCTCTGTGGATGTACATTAAGAGTAGTTAGTCTCTCTAAAACATCTCCGTAGCTTGTGCATGAACCATCGCTAACACTGTTTCTCTGCGCTAAGATATAAACGCTCTATTGACGGATCTGCGTCCCGTCTGCAGGTTGCTGGATCCGGCTGCAGGCGCTCCAGCTCAGACGCGGCCTATGAGCTGTCGGAGTCGGTGAGGGCCCAGCGTGAGTGTCGCCTGCGGCCCCACTACAGCGACCCCATGCCTGCAGATGCCACCAAGCGTAAGCAGCTGGAGATGAAGATCGCTGCCGCGGCACGTTTGCATATCCACCGCAGGGAGAGAGACTGTGGTAAGGCTCGCGACTCGCTCGCTCACTCTTCCTCCTGTAATTATATTCTACATGAAACCTCCAGGCTACTGTCCAAAAATGTGACTTTAGTTACATGACCCCAAACCTGCTTTTGTGCTCGTGCACAGCACCTGTATACTAAACTATTACATGCATTTGTGGTATGCATCAGTTTATTCAAGGTTTTGTTTGGTTACCAGAATTGTTTAAAAACACTGGCAATTCTTTAAACGTTTTTGTTTATCTAACAGATTTAAGAAATTGATTTGAAAAATTTAATTATTAGTGTAACTGTTTTATGATATTTAGGGAGCTGATGTTTTAAAGATAAAATGAGTTATAAATCTCATTTACAGCTTGTTATCATTCCTTCAACAGGCAACAGTAAACACTGCTGAAATGTAAAAGGGTCTTAAATGATTTGTTATACAATCAAAATCATCAGTATAAACATCCCAAACAAGACTGAATGAGATGCAGTCAGATCTTATTCAAAACCCACAGTCTTATTTCTACTGTTTGTTGTTTGTCATCAGTACCAAACCCTGTCAGGGGGCGCTCTGAGCCCAGAGGTGAGGAGAGAAGCAGGGGTCTTGGTGTGACACGCACACCCCAGCACCGCTGGAGTACAGTCAGCAGTCTCAGCGCAGACAGTGGCATTGTGGGGTTGAGCGACGAGCGTGAGGAAGAGGAAGAGCCGCGACGAGCCCGCCACAGCACCGGAGCCGAGGTGGAACGTGTGGACAGCGGAATCGGTTCTGGTTTGGCTCGGGGCTGGAAGAGACCCTCCCCGTCTCTCAGGAACTGGGAGGTTCTGCAGACCTGCCCCGACTGCGGCCACAAGGAAGGGTCTGGCGGGGAGGGCATGTGCGAACGCTGCTGCAAACTCCGCACTGAACGCAAAGAGGCCATCCTGGAGTTTCTCAACACAGAGTCGAGTTACGGAGAAGACCTGCGTATTATCAAAGAGGAGTTCTACTGCCCCATGCAGAGCGCAGGATTGCTTACAGCTGAGCAGCTAGCCGTGGTCTTCAGCAATGTTCAGGAGCTCATTGACGTCAACGAGAGGTTCACAGAACATCTGCAGGACAGCATTGATCAAGCCTTTGATCAGGTAAGAGTTACCAGACCAACTAATCTGCACTGGCTGAGAACTGCACCCAAATGACCTGAAATGTGTGTTAAAACACTGCAAATAATTGAGATATATTTCAGATTACTGATGATTTCTCCACACAGGGCGATGAAGACCTGCAGACTGTGTGTATTGGAGAAATCTTCCTGGAGTTTGTCAACATGCTTCCAGCGTTTCAGACCTACTGCCTGCAGCAGTCCACATCGGTGAACATGCTCAACACTCTGGAGAAAGAAAAGGAGCTTCTGAGGTACCACTTAACACACACT
The DNA here is from genome assembly GCA_036877545.1 of Yasuhikotakia modesta. Taxonomy (NCBI): domain Eukaryota; kingdom Metazoa; phylum Chordata; class Actinopteri; order Cypriniformes; family Botiidae; genus Yasuhikotakia; species Yasuhikotakia modesta. Next base: position 16,666 of record JBAJNP010005169.1, read on the forward strand.
TATTGCTGTTAAAAGAGTAAATAATAAATTATATGTATTGTATGCCACTGTTGTAGTGGCAGATTTGCATTGCATACCTTTCATAGACAACCATTAACAAAGTCTCAACATTATAAGTCACTATATTATAAGTCACAACATTAAGTTTTCCTCTCATATCATCCCTCAGGATATTCCTGGACGTATCCCAGAATGACAACACCGCACTCCGGCGCATGAACCTGCGCTCGTTCCTCATGGCGCCGCTTCAGCGCGTAACCAAATACCCGCTGCTGCTCAGTCGCATCAGCAAGGCCACCCACGAGTGTCACCCGGACCATCCGCATTTAAAAGAAGCCAAAAGCCGTGTAGAATCCCATCTGGAGCACATCAACATGAAGACCAAACAGGAGGGAACCGCCACCTGGTCCTTGCGCTCCTTCCGCCGTGATAGCCGCAAGAACCGGGAGGTGATCAACATTGAGATGAGGGAGTTGTCCATGAAGACGGTGGGGTGGTCCAGGGAGAGCACACGCTTCATCATGGAGGGACCCCTGCAGCTGGCGCAGCCCACCGACAGCCAGTGGCTCAAGAAGGGAAGCAAGTCTCTCAAATTCCAGAATGTTCAGAGCTTGCTAATGGTGCGCACACTACGCGTCGCGGAGGTCGCTGACGGGGGCGTCAGAGGAGACCAGCTGGAGAGATTGGAGACAGTACAGGACAGTGTACTGGTTCTGATCAAGGACAAAAGCAGCGGGAAGTTCACCGTCTTGCGGGAGCCCATCTGTCTGGCTAACTGCGTGATATCCGCCGACCCCGACTGCGATGATGCTTTTGAGGTGCTGGACATCCGACGCGAGGCCTTCATTTTCCGTGCCTCAGACAACCATCGCACTCAGCAGTGGTTTCGTCAGGTCAAGAGATATGCCTGTGAGCTTGGATCTTGGAGAAAAAGGCGCAACGCTCTTCCTAATATTATGATTAACACAACTCAGACCCGGTCCTAACACCGACCCTTTACAGTAAAGTACAGTAAACCCTGCTGATGTAAATAATAAATACATATTTTGTTTGAACGGATAGTATTTGTGTTGGGGAACAAAATCTGAGTAGATGTTTCTTCAACAATGTACTTTTAAATCGCATGGTTTTACTGTGATTTAAAAGACTAATTGATTATTAATATAGACTGCAAAGGGGCACTTTGTATAACTGGAAAGTAAATACATGGGATTTGAAAGAAAAAAACTGAAAAACAATCTACTGTCACGCAAAAATTAAACTGAGGACGTTACGAGAGGCCTCAACGCTGCACTTGTATAACAATGATTGTACGATCAGTTTGCTACAGAAAACGTTTTTTCAGTAGTGAAGTGGTTTATAAAGTGATGAGCATGAGAGATGGGACGGACTCTTATGTGAACGTTTTGGTAATGCACAACAGAGCGAACGCTTGTGTGATGACTGAGCTCAAAGGTTTCGTTTTCTGACCATGGTAAGTCACTCTCTCCTTTCCTTCCGTAGGAAACTGTTCTGCACTGCCACAGAAGATCCAGGGCAGTTGTTGTACATCCAACACTGTGCTGGTCCACCAAACAGCAATAACTTTCATTATATTATGTAGCAACTGTTTTTTTTTTTTAGGTTTTATTCACAGACAGCCATTGTCTTGTGTCATCGGTGACATTTATGGTTCATCCCTCCGTCTATGAGGTGGTCGTCAAATCAAAACAAGTTATAGTTCTGCAGAAACAATCTGACCATAATTCACTTCACAGAGTTCTAAAAGAAAATGTTAAGATTTTGTCCCCCGTTTATGTAATATATAATTATGCTGTTACTTTCCATTGCAATCGTTGAGGGGGAGAAAATGTGCCTTTGTTTTATTTAATACTTAAAAGGTTAGTAGTAGATCATTTGTTGTTCCCACAAGTCAAAATATTGAGAAAACAAAGTAGCTGCTAATTTATTTAAATTTTCCGGTGGATTTACATACTGTGGTATATGACAACTTGCTATTGACAACTATATGACAACTTGCTAAGTATTAGTTGTTTTTGTTTGATGCACTTTAAAATGAAGCTCTTTAAAACTGGAGTGGGGACTTTGTTCCGCAGTTTACAAAGCTTTACTGTTTCTTGTTTGTAAGATTGTTTAAGCTTTATGAGTTATAAACCACCGTTGACGTAGCAATAGCTATGAACCACATTCAGCAACTATGAGCTTTTCGTATGTTTAAAATCAACACTGATGGATATAAACTGTCACTGGATTTTGGTATTTGTTTTAACATGAACATAGTTTTTCCAATGGCATTAATACTGTTAGAATCATCGCTTCCATTACACAACAGAAAGGGGAATTTAACCTGCCAGTGAACTTTGTCTGACAGTTTTAACTGAGACCAATCAAGCTGTTCGATTCTTTTTCTGCTCATGAGAACCTTATTTAATATTTTTGTGTAAAATATTGTGAATTACAATTAAAAACGAAAGTATCCATATTTCTCTGTTGCAAAAAGTTTCTGAGAACATTATTTGCACCAAGAAGCTTTATTACATCATATTATTGTACATATATGAACTGCCACGGAACACTTAACACTCTGTAAATGTATGAAATCGTGATTTGGGAGAAACAAATACGAAACATTATTGCTGGCGATTACTTGTTTAAAATAACAAACCGCAGATAAACAAGAGGCACGAACAAAACCAGAGCAGCACCCACAAAAAGGAAACAAGCATTTTTAAAAATCCACAAACTTTACAAATGACAATAAAAATACTGAAAGTTTGCCTTTTTTTAATAAGTTGCTTTAAAATTTCCACTGTGGATGTTAGTTAGTAGTTGATGACACTGTATCTGAAGGCTGTGTGTAGCATGCAACAACATTCGTAACGGGAACAAAATGACACATGAACGGACAAATTAAAGCCATAAAAAGTACAAACATGCACACCAAAAATACCCATGACTGTTTCTTTTAAAGCAGAAATACTATACGAAAGAGTAAATAATTAAAAAAAACTTCTCAAAAGAAACTGTCACCAAAAACAAACAAGCAGTATAATACATGGATTAAAGAACAATTATAATGCCAACTTGTTCAAGATGTCTTTACATTACGAAACTAAACTTTTGGAACATCAAGCTTTGGCAAAACAACATTAACAAATGTTTCAGTTATGGTTACAAAAGTGCAATGTTGTATTTTAAACAGTCAAGAGAATCCATGTGCACAAATATAATGGAGGTATTTACATTTCATTCCTACATTTCATTTTTCTGGTCAGAAACAAACATAACAGATGCAAAACTTTAACCGTTTTCACTAACATTCAATTCCTCTCCCAATAACATGTTTCTTGTTTGACAGCACAATGATGACCAGACAAAAACAGAAAAAATATCCAAACAAAATAGGCAAACAAAATGCATCTGTACATGAGCATCTCTCAACAGCACTGAGGTGGCGAACATCTCCAAACTGAAGCCTGAACTGTTCTCCATCACGGTGGACAGGTGGCTTCAAGGCTGCTGGGGCTTCCAAACCTTCATGCCTTTCTCTCTGATCTCCTGCCTGCTGACGGTTAAACGCTCTTCAGTCGTGAAGAATCCCAGCCAGGGTGGCGCTCCCAGCTGCCTCTCGGTTCCTTGAATTGGCTCTACTTGTCTCCTCCGGTCTCCTGCTCCTTGGCGAGGCCTCGGATGGAAAGGTCATACACAACCTCCTCGATCTTTTTCACATCGTACTTCAGGCCGTCGTAGCGTTTGCGCAGGGGGTCATTTTTAAGGTTAAGCAAGCGGAAGCCAGAGTCCAGTTCATTGATAAAATTTGAGATGCGAAGCGGCCGTCCGTAGTCTCCTGCTGTGACGCTGTTTACCGCCAATCTGGACTGAAGGAGAGAAAACGACTAGTTTCTTGCTCTTAATATTTTTATCATAGTTAGCACCAAATCGTAATAAATATTGTAAATAAACAAAAATAAACAGCTTACCAGCTCACTGGCCAGAATAAGAACTCCTGCTAGGTAGTCTTCCACATCCAAATGAAATCCCTTCTCTCGGTCCACTTCAACTGTGAATACAGAGTAATAACAACTTATTATACATAACAGTCTGACACAAATACCCAACACATAAATATATAGACATGATTATGACATACTGGCAAGTATTTTTGCCACTTCTTCGCGTGTAACCAGGGACTCGGTTTCTAAGTATACCACAAAAGCTGCTAGGAAGGTAAGCCGTTGTAGAACAAATCTCCAAAGCTCGTGGTACCTGGAAGAAGGTGAGGATAATCTTTAGAACAATTAAGACTACAAACATGCTCATTCAACCATTAAAAAAATGATTTGATGGTTACCGATAGTACTGTTCCATGGGGAACTTGGTTTTAAGTTCTTCAGTGTGAGTTCTAACAGTGCAGAACAGCTCTCTGGCCTTCAGACACTTGCTGGGAACTGAGGAAGGAAACATAGGTTCAAGTCATTATGAAAACATAATACAGATCAAAGACGTAAAAAGCATTTCAAATGGTCTTACTGTCTTTGAAACCACTTGGCTGATGGACACTTTGAAGAACAGTCAGAATCTCTCTTGCTGTCTGTTCGAGTACCTGGACAACTTTTCTTATGTCCTAGAGGAGGAAGATCGAAGGATGAGTCCCCCACAAAAAAGATAAAGATATGGCATTTACTAAGCGTTTAGACTGACATCTGTTGCACGTTACATACAGTTTACAATAAAGCCACAATGATTCTGTGATGACCGTCACTGCAGATGTTACGGATGCATTGATGTCTGTTTTACGAAGGCTTCGCAAAAGCAGCAATACGTTGCATGTTCAGTAGAAATGCATTTTATAAAAGCTATTTTAGCATATATTAAAAACAGCTGATGTATTAGTGCAAGTTCACCTCTCGAATATCTTGGTCGGCACTCAGAAAGCCCTGGATGTAGCTAAACATCTCCGTTACAGACATATTCAGTGCTGTTTGTGCGCCCTAGATCTTGACGTGATTTGCGGATACAAATAAACACGTTTTAAATGATGTCTGTAGCTAATGAAGGTTTAATATTAATTTACATGCTCAGACGCCGTTAGATTACGACTCGAGGGTTCAGCGTGCGCGTTCGCGCTGGTCCTTCCACTGTTTGTCGCATGACAATGACGTAATGATCAGCTTTCCTCACGCTAGCCTACAGGCCCTCTGCCGGTCCTCAACAAAACGTCTCAATGAGAGCTGACTTTATTTCTCAGTCAGAATCGTGCAGTAAATTTAGACTGTTTTGACTTTCCAGGTCCAGATGATTTTTAAGAGCCACTTGTTTTCGGTTTTTAAACCAGATCTGGGTGGGTTGGTGGGTTCTGCGATGGTACATACAGTCGCCGCATATATTTTACATATCAGGCTGAAGCACGTGGTTTATCCAGCAAAATAAATCAGTTATTTTCCCCCAACCTGATTCTCTCATCTTTTAATAATCTCCTAACTCACTTCACCTCTATAGTACTGTAGTACAGAATAGCATTATGTACTTAAGTATTATTTAGTATTATAATAGTATTTAGAATAGTATTACTTAAAAAAAACCTCAGGGAATATATACACAAAACCCTCCCATGCAATGTGTGTAACAGTTTAAATATATTCAATCATTTAATAAAGATAATAAATGAATATGTCATACCTAAGACTATGTTTAAATACTGTTGGGTAGCTCAGCAATAACTGGAATAACTTGGATCATGCAGAACCCATTACGTCCAGAAGCGTGACAGCCCAGCCCATAACTGACAACAGCTCACATTGACACATTGTCTAAATCACCTTTAGTAAATACTTTCTATTCACCCCACCCATATGTGACAGTCTATATTATTGCCTTTCAAATAGTATATGTAATAACAGTAACTTATTGGTGTAAATTATCGAGATTCTTTAGACAAAATGCTAGTTTTGAGTAATATAAATAACATAAGAACTGTCTGTGGCAACTAAAACGATACGAATTAATACATTAAAATAACACAGTTGTTTTAGTTTTAAGTCATGTTATGCAAACGCAGGACTAAACAAAATACATTTAAAGCAACAATGTACGTTTTCATATATTTTTAAACGTGCTGCACATGTCATTGCTTTATATCCTGATGTTTAGGGACATTTATTTCTTATTTATTTTATGTCTTTACGCACATACGGTTCGGTCACGTTTTCGTGACAAACGCGTGCAGAAACGGTATCCGTCGTCTATTATGTTATCCGCAACAGTAAACCTGTATACAAAACTTAGTGATCTGCCTATCTAGACACCATTTCTGTGCGTTTCAATCGCGCTCCTAACATCCCACGTGCACAGCGATGCTGTCTAGGTAGGGAGTTTTCAGGGCTTTGGGACACGTTGAGACTTCCGGCGAGTGTCTCGTGTCTGCGGCTGCTGCGGCGGACAGACGCTCGTCGCTACTGCCGCAGAAACTAACGAGTGGAGCCCGATGAACGCCGTCATTTCTCTCACCTCCAGCGATGACAGCTCTGAAACGATGCAGTATTTCGCAAGCATGATCTTAGGAGACATGGATACCGTTTATGTGAGATTATTACAGAAGTGAGCGGTTTTTACGGAGAGCTGTGTTGAATCGGAGTGGATCGTTAGCTTAGCCGGTTAGCATTAGATTGGTTTCCAGCCTGTTTCTCCGGGTGGTGTTTGTCGGAGGCAGTAAACCAGCGATGGGAATCGTATTCACAAAGTTATGGAGGCTTTTTAACCACCAAGGTACGTCGATTTACGTATTTATAAAAGTATAATACTGCCATTTTATTGTTCACGTCGCAACCGCTATACGTATGACAGATTTATTGCTAATCGAGCGTTTGCTAACCTGCTAGTTTCACTTTAAAACACAAATGCTGGTGTTTGTACAGAAATGAATAGTTTAGAAAACATTTTTAGATGTAAAGGTTTGGACTGTTGACAGATGTTTAATTTCTGTCATTTGTAAGTAATGGCAGTAATAGTTTATGTTAAGCCCTGCTGACGTGTTCGTGACACGTTATGTTACATACTGGGAGTCATTTGTTATACAAACATGCATATAACACAGTTTATAAGTATTTGCTTGATTTGTTTCCACTATGTGTTGGTAGGTTTGTTTTTGTACATGTGTCTGGTTTGGTATTGATATAACGTATCTGTCAATGAGGGCATATCGATATAAGGTGAGCATAAATGTGCTTTATTAGAATTGAAAATGGATTTACATGCTCTAGCAATACAGAACAGCCTTTACAATAGGAATGAATACAAACCTGAAATGCTTAGTGCAGTAATATTTGTTTATTCACAATTAATTTTGTTTATTTACAATATAATTTGTACACAAGTGTGTGTTTGACAGTGTAACTTAAATGCAATCATCATCTTTGAGTTATTGTACATGTTGTGCTGTGGCATTTACAGTGACTGTGCTTGTAGTCATTGTTGCATATTTTAATGAATGAATCTTGTCTTAAAAACCTTGCGAGGATGAGGATGATTGGATGAGGTATTGTCTCTGTACAAAATGAACTAACCCGCCCCTTTTCAATGTCACTTGCAACTTAACCCAGTGGAACGTTTCTCAGCAGTGCTCATCTTACTCCGAAGCCGAACTGATCGCTGTGATACGGTGACATGTAACATGAGAGTTCAGATAGAGGCTGTTGCTTGCTGCTAGACTGTACCAGCAGTCTATCTTCTTTCTTTTTAGCTGACAGCCTCTTAGTGATTAAAAGGAAGCTGATATTATAATGTATCTTTTTGTCATGCTTCTCAGATCAACATTAGTTTAAAACATTAGTTGGCTGTTTTTGTATTTTTAACAGTATTGTCTAAATTGACAAGACTCTGACAAGACAACCCCTTTGAGAAACACAAAAGATGTTTTGAAGTATTTTGGTAACCAAACAACAGTGGCACCCTTGAATGGACACAAAACCATTGAGACGTTTCTCAGAATATCTGCGTTTCACAGAAGAAAAGTCATATGAGAGAAAAATGTCCATTTAAATTCTGTTTCAAACCAATCCTTGGAATATAGACTAGCTAATAAAACCAGATTGTATGAATGTATAAATAGCTTTGTGGAGTTTTACCCCCTTAAACAGGCTTAAACATTGAGATTATTTGTTGCCGTTGCTGTGCAGGTTATAATATTCAAATATTCCAGGAATGAAAGAAGGGAACAGATTCTTTGAATTGCTCAGATTTTTTACATGTTAGATTTTGTGTTTTGACAAGCAGGCTAGTTGTAGTTTATCTTTTTCGCTTGATGCTTGATAATCATTTACTTTCAGTTTCACATTCTTTAATCCTTGCAAATTTGGGGATTCGGTTTTCTGTGATGTATTGAAAATTGCTGCTGCAAATCCTCCCGATTTAACTACGTTATTTCACATGGAAATCACATCTTCACTACACACACTTTGAAGCCCTTTGAACCCTTTGACATACGATTACTAACCAGACGTGATAATACATGTTGTGTCAGCAGTTTAGACGGATCAGTTTGTTTATTTGTTATCTTCATGATTGGAATGATCTCAGGAGAGCACTTTCAGACTAAACAGTCAGTCTTCAGTGGTTTAGTGTGCATTTTTAAACCTCATTTTCTAAAAAAATCTAAATGGGTGTGTCTAAATAATCTTAAATACCTTGCAGGTTTAAGTGACGTGGTAAATAGTCAGTCAGTGACTTTTTGCTGTTCCACACAAGTGGTAGTTCCACTTCAAACACAATTGGCTGCCTATTAGTCATCTTCAGTTTCAGTCATTTTCCCAGACTCTTTCTAAGCTGTAGATTTGATTTCCCGGACATTTTTTAAAAATTTCTAAACACCTCACAAAGCTGAACAGATATGGCCAATAGGTTTTTGCTATTTTGAATGTGCCAGTCTAAGATTTTGCATCACATGGTTATTTGCCTATTGCGTATTTTCAAGCACGATACACCGCAGCAGGTCATGTTGTGTTGCAAGCATTTATTCATTTATGGAAACTATTCAGCCACCTTAACACACCCTAATAGTTGTGCTTGCAGCACCTAGTCTTTCATTTCTTTGACGTGTTTGAAGGTGCAAACAGCCGTGTCCGGAATCAGTAATTGGTTAAATCTAAGAAAGTAAGAAACATTTTAAGGTGGTGTACAGCAATGTGGAGCAATTCTTTACCCCTGTAGTGTCAGTGTAGTGTTGTCCTGTGACAATAGTGGTACCTTTACCTTGATTTTTGACCTCAAGAATTGATCTTTGTAAAGGAATGATATTACGCGTAATGAATTGAACAGCAGGTTATATTTAAACCATTTTTTAACCTAATAGGCAGTTTTGTTTCAATCACAGCTGAAATCAAATTCAGTCAAATGTGGAGATTATATAGGCGCACTATCATCATTTAGGGACAGGCCGGTAAGTAAACTGGCAAATCAGGACACTCAGGGTTATTTGTTTTAATAATCATAAATATATATTAATAAAACTAGCATTAAGTTTATCCTAAACATTTGATGCATATTTCAACACAATAATCGTCTTATAAGCCACTGATATCATTATAGTACCTTCAGGCCAAAAAGACTTTAATCTTGTCATAAAAATTATTAGTTTATGATAACAAAAGAAGAAAAATCATAGAGGAAGGGCTACAGTAGGTTTCAGACTTTTTTCTAATGATTTCCCAATGCTGGTATTGATGCAGTAAAAGCATATAACTGTATTCCTGTTTTCATCCCCAGAGCACAAAGTTATCATTGTTGGGCTGGACAATGCAGGAAAGACCACCATACTTTATCAGTTGTGAGTATTGTGCTTTGTTTAAGTTCACACAGTCCATTCCTGACTGGTTTAACCCGTTTATATATGTGGTGCCATAATCTATCAGGGTTAAACGCAGTTGTGAATGTATGTTCTGATGTCCAGCTCTATGAATGAGGTGGTCCATACCTCACCCACCATAGGAAGCAACGTGGAAGAGATTGTGGTCAACAACACGCATTTCCTCATGTGGGACATCGGGGGACAGGAATCTCTTCGAGCCTCTTGGAACACCTACTACACTAACACAGAGGTGCGAATATTCGCTAACTTCGCTCTCCTGTTTTAATGCAAACGTATGTTTGAGGGAACGTCTCAATAAAGTGTTTCTCCTACGTAGTTTGTGATCGTAGTGGTGGACAGCACCGACAGAGAGAGGATTTCGGTGACCAAAGAGGAGCTCTACAGAATGTTAGCCCACGAGGTGAGTATATTTGTGTCTTTACGTGTGAGATCTGCTATTGCGTGACTATATATGGCACTTCTTAGCAATGAAACACAAAATGGGGCCTGAAATGAGGAGAAAATATGTTTCTCAGACGTGGGATTTGTCTGTAATCCTATAAAAAGAAACGGGAAACCAAGCGAACCATATTTGATGATTGTGGCTTCATCCACACGTCTGTTAAAGGAATTTCGTCTGGTTTTCTTGTCTGTTCGGTGCTGTATGGCTCACTTCCTGTTTTTTCTTTATTTTAGGACCTGAGAAAGGCCGGTTTGTTGATTTTTGCCAACAAGCAAGACGTGAAGGGCTGCATGACTGTTGCTGAGATTTCCCAGAGTCTGCAGCTCACCTCAGTCAAAGACCATCAGTGGCACATCCAGGCCTGTTGTGCCCTGACTGGGGAGGGGTAAGAACTTCTTAAAACAGAGTTTGTGGTATAAGAGTTAAATGCTATCTTCTCTGCCAGTAGCAAGACTGGCAACTGCAGAATCACTCACCGATTGTTGTTGTTATTACTCACAGAAACATGAAAGAATATAAAACCAGTACAGGATTAAAACACTGAATCATTATTAGGATCTTAAAGACACATACGCTGACTCATCCTTGTGCTTCCAGTCCAAACTTGTCTTTATTGTTAAGCGAGAATCCGTCTGTGAGGGCATGGAGCAGATAACTAATTCTGGCCAATGCAAGACCTCAGAGTCCTTACAAAATGTATCAATAATTCAACTTGTAACAGGAAACTAAATGGGATACAGAAAGTTCTAGCAAACCAGTGTTCCAGTCATAACTCTGTTCTGACTGCTTTATGCATGCCTGGGTTTTAAACTCAGGTTAATAATCTTGTGTTATTTTGTGTCTTTATTTATAATGTTAGATTTTTGGATAAGTATTTACCCTAGTTATTTCAGGTTTTTGTTTAAGGTTTCATGCTGTAAATTTGTAAACCCCTGTTTAGTACATGATTGCTTATCTGTTGATAAACAACTTACTGTAACATTCCAGGAACGTATAGTTTGACATTATGAACAAACCTTTTGGCTCTGGTGGGTTTTATAACCCAGGAATAAAGGATGTAACCATTGTTCAAAATTACAGGTACCCACAATTCCAGGGTTAAGCACTACCTACCGATTTCTAAATGCATGGAATATATTTAAAATGTGCCATACAGTAAACGGACGGATCGCAGAGCCATAAATTACCATAATTTGCATAAATTACAGTAAAGAAAGCACAAATGTCTTTCTTCAAGACAGAAAGTAAAAGGGTCATTGTTATTATCTATTTCCTGTCCACAGGCTCTGCCAGGGTCTAGAATGGATGATGTCACGGCTGCGAGTAAGATGACCTCTGACCTCAGACAGCAGTGCTCTCTGTTTCCCGCCAGTGCGGAGGCCGGTTGTCGCTCACTGTGAAGGTGACTCGGCGACGTCACCAGAACTCGATGAATTTATTACAGATCATTGAGAACTGTGAATCAACAATCCGCAACTAACTAAATAAATTACGTCAGGACTCGCAAAACAGCATAAACCTAAACTCAGTGTTTTTCTGCACGGATGGCCATTAAAACAAAGAGGATTTGTCTCTACTTGAACGTTGGCCTTGCTGCTTTGCCCTACCTGAGCATGTGTTGCCCAGTGTGTACGGTCCAGTATTTTCCTTAACCCTGTGCCTGCACCAGACTCTTCTGAGCTACAGAGACAACACACCATGCAAGGAGTGACTGCACTCATGTAATATATTACTAAAATAAAGTGTTTCTATCTGTCATGACAGCAGTTTCACACTGATTTTCTTTATCCTTTCTGTTGTGTTTTACAGATTTCAAATGTTTGGTACGGTCAGTTTTTTTTTTTTACCTCTAGGGGTCGGCAGGCGGTTTCCAAAGACCACCTCTCTTTGTAATTGTTTACAAATTGGGTTAATCGAGAGTGTAATGAATACTTTAAGAAAGCAATTAAGACACTCTTCACTGATACATTTAATCTGTGAAAAATAACAAACTAATATCACACTTTTTTGACCTCAGACCTTAATTTGTAAAACGTAAAGAGTAATGTGTGTGAGTGTTGTAAATTAATTGTTTATTTAAAATTGTAAAACATGTAAATATCTGAATAAACGTAATTTTATTTATAATGAAATGAGGACGGTTCCGTCCGTGTGTCTGTGGCTGTGTGTTTATTCAAGACAAAGCACAGCTGTGACCTCTTACTGAGCTAATATTAGAGCCATTGCTCAGCACCCATAGCTAATGTGCAGAGTAACATTGTGTTACTGTTTGCATGGCAGGGTTTGTACTTCAAATGGAGGGATTGCATTTGATTTTTCTGATTAATAATAACATTTAATTAATACTGGAGTCCTTTGTGTTTTTATGTGGTGCCTGTTTTATAAGAACACCCTCATTGCTTAAATAATTAAAAGTTTGGTGCTGGCAGTGACGTATATGCTTCACTTTGTGTTTATTTGGTACAGAAATGTGCAAAAATGTTATCAGTGTTATAATAATTGAAATGCATCACATTTATTCATTTGGCAGACTTGCAGTGAATTCAAAGTACGTCAGTACAACGTATTCCTTGGGATTGAACCCACAACCTTTGCGCTGCTAGTGCAATGCTCTAACAGTTGAGCTACAGCAATACCTGCCTCACAATTTGTTATTTTTCTTCTCAGTAATTTAATGTTGCCACTTTTTTGACACCCCGATACCCCTGAGTGGTTGCGCTTGTCCTCATAGGTGAGTAATCCTTAAACCATGACTGACTTTTAACTCTGAGACTTGCTCTTTAACCGATGACCTCATGTATGACTTCAGTGCGTATGATGAGGGGTGACAGTTGTTTTGGATGTGTCTGTAGATGGGGCAAGATAGTTCTTGTGCTAAAGAATCAGTTGCACCTTTTTGACAAATTCGTAGCTGCAACATTTAACGAATGAGTAGACTTTCCTGGTTTTGGGTATTTGTACTGTTTGTATATTCTTGTGTTATTTTGCTGTTTGTCATGGTAAACGCTGTCCTCTGTCACAGGAGCTGCAGTCTGATGCAGTGCTGGGGAATGTTGTTGTTTTACAGAGTGAGTAATGTTGTTTTTTATAAACAGGATGTCATCAAAGGTGTTTTAATTCTCATCCTCAGCTGTTC
>JBAJNP010005170.1:0-26601 GCA_036877545.1 Yasuhikotakia modesta
CACTCTCACACTCTCTCTCTCTCTGTCCCACACACACTCTCTCACTCTCTCTCTCTCTGTCCCACACACTCTCTCTCTCTTTGTCCCACACACTCTGTCTGACTCTCTCTCTCTCTGTCCCACACACTCTGTCTGACTCTCTCCCTCCCTCTCTGTCTCACACTCTCTCTGTCCCACACACACTCTCTCTCTGTGCCTCACACACTCTCTCTCTCTGTCCCACACACTCTCTGTCTCACTCTCTCTCTCCCTCTCTGTCTCACACTCTCTCTGTCCCACACACACTCTCTCTCTGTGTCTCACACACTCTCTCTCTCTGTCCCACACACTCTCTGTCTCACACTCTCTCCCTCTCTGTCTCACACTCTCTCTCTCTCTCACACTCTCTCTCTCTCTCTCTCTCTGTCCCACACACTCTCTCTTTCTGTCCCACACACTCTCTGTTTCTCATTACAGCGTGCCAGGCAGGAACTGCTGACAGCTCAGGTGCTGAGATTGGAAAAGCTCTCGCTTCGGTGAGGCATTTTATGATTCTGATTTGTGTTGAAGTCAGTATCTGATATTTTTGGACATGGTGCCCTGATGTATAGATTTATACTCTGGTCATTGTGTGTCTTTTGTGTTTCAGATGAATGTTGATACAGCTTCTGTCTCAACACTTCTCAACTCATTTTCTTTCTGTTTAGATCTACTCTTCTGACAATAATGGAAACACTCCTGTGGGTTCTCCTTCAAACTCTGCCGGTGCGTCGTCCCCTCTGTTTAAATGAACCAGTGCTGCCCCCTGTTGTGTGATACTGTCAACATGCATTTATACACCTTCACAAGGTTTTATTGGGCTCTGTGTTTGTTAACAGCTTCAATATCTCAGTGGCCCAAAGCTGCGCCTCAGCCGGCTCTGTCACCCGGGTTCGAGGCAGGACTGCATGTACGGTCATCAGTAGGTGTATTACACTGTTTGATTGCATATGAATTTTGATAAACGTTTCAACAGACACAAGTTATTTAATAATCAAATGTATTGATGGTGATTGTCATGATCTCACTCATGTTTTAGTGATGAAAAATCTGAGGCTAACCACAGTTTCAGCACTCTCAGAAGCTCTGGTTGTTGTGTTTGTGACGGTGCTGTTGCTGTCGTTCCCAGGGCGCGTGTGTGGGAGAAACTCTGCGTGTGTTGAGGAACTATACAGTCGGACAGGTTCTGCCTGCAGACATGCAGGGTTTTCTGAGTGCCGCGGCCTCCGGACATCCGGCCAGCACAGCAGCTCTTGGCTCAATCGGTCAGACTTCCAGCCTCAGCAGCCGGCTGCCACGTCTGGTGAGTTTCAGAGTTTCCACACGTTTCCATAAAGAGTGTTGTGGCAGGTTTGATTCTTGTAACTGAATGTGACATTCAGTAACACGCATGTTTAAATGTGTTAGTTTTGATGATCCTAATGTCGTTTTTGATGTCCAGGGGTCAAATCATAGTGACGGCTCCAGAGATTTCCCTCCATCCAGCACCGTTCTGCAGGGACACAAGACTTCGCCCACCGGTCAGTGCTGCTCTGTTCCTTTTCTCTGACGTTTAATTGATTGATTAAGAGACTTAAATGTTCAGGCTGGAAACTGACTTGGTGAGATAAGAGAGAGTGTTTTGGCATCACAGGATGGTTTTGCAGCACTGCTTTCATTTACAAAATCACCCAGAATTGATCATCACTTCCTGCTTTTAAATCCGGCGTTGTTGCGTTCTGTCAGGTCTCTCTGGTGCCCTCCCTCGTTCCTCTCACATTTCAGATATAAAGCGAGAAGAGGAAGACGACGAGAACATGTCCATTGTAGAGAAGTCAGAAGATGAGAAGAATGATGGAAGGGGTGGCACAAGAACGAGGTACCCACTGCTCCTGACGTTGAAAGGGATTCCTGTATGTCTGCTGTGAGAATACAGTGTGATTCAGTAAAGAAGTACTTCAGCTGTGCAGGAAGTGTCATAATTTTGTGTCTGTTTTAGCTTTCATGGTTTAATATGTAAAATATGGTGCATCTGTTAATTCAGTTGTAGCTTTTTCATAAACATTCAGATGTGAGAACAAATACATCTAAACATGATCTCTGCGGATATAGAGTCATGGTCAGCTTCCTTTTATCATTTTCAAAAATGTAACATTTGCTTCTGTAAAGCTGTTTTGCAATGTGCAAATGTGCTATAAATGAATTTATTTGTTGTAATTAATGTAACGTCATGAGCAGAAATCTGTTGGCCTGCCGCTCTGGCTGTGCAGTGATTGTTTATCCTCATCCCCTTGTGTTCCTTAAGTCAAGACGTGGAGGATGACGAGGATTTGCCAATGGAGGTGAAGGTGGAGAGGGAGAAAGAGCGCCGCGTGGCCAATAATGTCCGCGAGCGTTTGCGCGTGCGCGACATCAACGAGGCCTTCAAAGAGTTGGGCCGGATGTGTCAGCTGCACCTGAGCAGTGAGAAACCGCAGACCAAACTGCTCATCCTGCACCAGGCCGTAAACGTTATTCTCAATCTGGAGCAGCAAGTGAGAGGTCAGTGTTTGGTGCTGACCTCAGATCAGGGTGCAGGATTGACCTCCTGTGATCCGAGTCGGATCACCCGGTTTGGGGTGGGTCAGATTATAAAGGGGGAGGGTTCAATAGATTCCAGGGAAGAGTGTGATTGTCTGCATTGTAAGTTTTTGATGGTTCTGCATGTCTGTCATTTCCTGTGTAATTTTTATCTCAAACAGGCACAAGGCTAGTTGAACTTGAGCTCATACCCTAGATTAGTGTTGCGGTGAATCCCACTGAAAGCGTCCGTGTGTCTGGCTCATATTGAGCACCAAAGCAAAATGAGCATTAAGTGTTTTACATTGTGACATTTAAACCTCATATTTACTTTTATTAAAATCTGCTCCCCGTACTGTCCTGCACCACGAACAGCTCATGTTTTTTTTTATGTGTTCATACATGATTCTGTCCTGCTGTGAGCATGCGGTGCTGCAGGCTGGGGTACAGCAGACTCTCATGTTCTTGTTTCTCCTGCTAACAATTCACTGGCTTCATGCCATAATAATGTGATGCTTGTATGCCTTTGACGTGTTCCACCCCTCGTTTGCTAGATTGTTGCTTTTTGTTCCATCTCTTCTTTAGCCCTTCTTCTTGCAGATGGTTGCAGTAATTTTAGTCTCGCGCTCCATAAATGCATCTCTGCGGTGGGATGCCTTTAGGATGGGGCGGCTGCATTCACCTCATCCAGTGGCCTGTCCGCTTGTTTCAGGGGAAGTGTGTCTGTATGGTTTTTGCAGACGGTCTCATCTTTGTCCTCTGGTTTCAAATCTCACTCCTTTCGCTCTGGGGCAGCTCACAGTTCGGTCACTTTCTCTGGTGTTTCGTGAAGAAAAGAGATGCTCAGTGTTGGTGCTCTTGTCTCTGCAGCTCGTCTGCATTCTCCTTGTCTTGAGCTTCATCTCCTCCAGTCACCTGGGCTGTTGTTATTCATGCACATCCTTATATTCCTGTCAGTGGTCAGAAACTAAACGTGAGAGCTGTTAATAAAGCATTTGTTTCTGCTTAAACCACTCTTGTGGTTTAATGAGATTGTGCTAATTAAATAATAATCATTAGCTGGATAATGTCAAACTGGATTAGTAAAGACAGGGTTATGTCAGTGAAACTGAAGTTCCCACATATAAAACCTAATTTTGAAATTGTGATTTCAGTCCTAATCGTTTTTCTAGTGCACGCTCATTCTGCTTTTAGTCATGTGCTTTAAATTGTGTTTTTTTGTGCCTGAAATAGTTCTTTGTGTATTTCCTAAGAAACTGATGTAAAAATATCAGACCAATATCAGACTCAGACCAAACTCCTCTTCCTGCAGCAGGGCTGTGCAAGTTCTGCCACGAATCACTGACTGTCGTTTCTGTTGACTGTCATGTATTTCTAGATCAGCATCTTCGTTACTGGCAGCTGATCAGATTGTTGGGTTAGTAATGGTACATGGGGATAATGAGGGAAATGCCAGTTCAGGGTGCAGCAAGTCAACAAATAATATTTGAGGGTTAGGAGATTAAAAGTCAATCAAAGTGTATCTTCAGGGTTGATGATATCTGCAGGGGTTCCAATCCATGTTTTTGGAGGTCCACATACAGACCTTCAAAGTTTCCTTTCAATCAGCTCCAGCGCAGCTTTCTGGATATTTGTGTCATTCCCCGAGTTGTTCAGTTGTTTCAGGCGTGACTCTCTGAGTTGCTCTGCAGACCTCGCTGGAGATCTGATGCGTTGTTCTTCACTCGTTCTGCTCTTCACTCGTTCTGCTCTTCACTCGTTCTGCTCTTCACTCGTTCTGCTCATAGCTGAATGTCTGCTGTCACTCTGTTCTGTTCAGAGCGTAATCTCAACCCGAAGGCTGCATGTCTGAAGAGGAGAGAAGAGGAGAAAATCACGGATCCTCAGATGCTGGCTGGTCTGGGTGGAGACTCTCACAGCCATATGTGACAGTCAGGTGAGACTTCCAGCATTTCTTTTCAAATGTAGCTTTTGCTTGGCAATTATAAAAGTGACCAAATGTACATCATACATTGTTCACTATTTTTTAAAACATTCCCTCTTGAGCATGAACTATTTGCTAAATAATATATGAATAATTATGAAAAGATTAATTATAAAAGTTGTTTTTAAGAAACCAAGAATAAATGGTTTCATTCTTCTGTGTGAAACTGAATTCATTCACACTGCTTCACAGGTTTATGTACCATCTCTCCCATGGATGTGCCTTAATCTTCCTGTTCTGGGTCCAGTGTCTACACACATTCTAGATTATATTTTTCAAACAGAGTTGTTGAGCTGCTTTTGTGGAACATGCATAAAAACAACATCTGGACCATCGTTGAGAATCTCACTAAGAGCAGCATGTTTATCAGTGACTGTGTGCCGTTATAAGGCACACATGAGCCTTTGCCTTTAACACAAAGTGAAGCTCCATTGAGGGAACACAGATCATTTTTATTTGTAAAACATGTGCTCAGCTTTCATTTTTACTGCTTTGTGGAAGCGGAAGAAGTGGAACAAAATGCAGTTCTGATGTTGTGGCTGACGATCACGTGATATTTCACCCATAGATCAGAAGAGGACTGAATTTTTTGCATTAGTAAAATGAAGACGTCTCAGTGTAACAACATTTCCCCTTTAGCTCTCGTTATGTCATGCAAATAAGCATTTATGTATGGATTAAAGTATTTGATCATCATGGTAGCATTTGTAATACTGCTTTAATTACAAAACAAAAATGTTTAACAGTAAAATATTGTAACAATATTACAGCAAAACAAATACATTTCAGCATTATAATAATTAGACTCTGAGGCAGCAAATAATATCAAAACTGCACAATGCAAAGTAAGTCCTGAAGAGAGATTTGTTGAGATTTGCAAAATACATTTTTCAATTTTTATGTCTGTCCGTGTTCTGTCAGCAGCCACAAATGAAGCTGAGAACTGAGACTTCAGTTTTGTGTAACACTGCATGACACCTAGCAGTTCTTTTCTCTTATTGTTACTGATTGTTGCTAATGGAACCACAGCAATCAGCTGCAGAAAAAATGTAGAGAATTACATTTTCTGTATTCAAAATTTCTGTGGTTTACAACTTGTGAATTGGACTTTGTAGTTTTTTTTATACAAAGTTTCGTTAGATGTTTGTTTTTCCTTTTGTTTATCTGTTATCTGTGTTGAATAGTATGTTGGCTTCATGAATACTAGAATTGAAGTACTGAGGTGAGCAAATGTCTCAATGACTCGTATAATGGGAGAGCACAGAAGGATAGTCTTTTTTTTTTTATAAAAAAATAGACATGCCAAGTTTGTGTTCTCATGCAAAAATATTCCTTGTTTATAAGGTCAGTAATCACTGTGCAAATTATCCCTGTTCTGTCATTACCTGCCCAGTGTTTAAAAAAAAATTCAACAGTGGTTTTATTTCATTTGTCATGTCTTTGTTCTAAAAGGAAATCACTGTGCAGCATTTGACACCAGAGATCATTTTGTTCTTTTTTTGTTAGGACTAACATTACAACTGAAGGATGATTGTTTGAACAACTCTGGTTTGTATAATGCAACAATGTAACTCAAAGGAACCTTCTGTGTTCTTTAGCCTTCCAGATGCTGAGAGTCAGTGTTGGGAGGGGAACTTGTTCTTGTACCTGCCTCATTTTATTCTGGAGTTTGTCAGGTTTCCATTAAAACCTGACGTCTTATGGCTTCACTTAATATTTTATAAATTCACATGAAGAGACATGAGAATTCCTGATGTATGATAGTAAATTCTTGCTCCTCTGAACAAATTAAACACTTTTTGGTAAACATTGATCTCGTTGTATGAATTCAGTTGTGCTTATGACAACTTCAAAATAATGCTTCTTATGTTTCTCAGTAGTTTCAGTGGTTTTAAATGCTAGTCAAGCCAGTACCACAATGTAAGCAGTTCTGCCCATTACTCTGTCCAGTTTCAGGATCAGAATAATAATATATGGAAAATTGTGTTGGGAAAAATGACTGTCGCTCTGCTGGAGCTGGTGAATGAAATAAAAATGAGTCCATACAGATTTGATGCTGCTGTAAGTGTGAATGTTGCGTGTTGTAAACCACGTAAATAAAGGAGATTTCCTTTAATGGACGCTTTCGTTTTAATGAACTAATTTCCGCTCGCGTGATGACGTACTTCCGCCGTGTCCTCCTGTGGGTTGTGCTCGTCACACGCGACTGATAATGTTGGGCAGAAACACATATCCATCGCGAAAGCGTGGTAAGAGCAAGATAACTGTGTTTCAGTATTAGTGTCACCGTTTGTTGGGTTTTGTTTATAGTTTTGTCGCGACATGCAGTGTGCTAAGCTAACGCGTTCAGGACATGCAGTGTGCTAAGCTAACGCGTTCAGGACATGCAGTGTGCTAAGCTAACGCGTTCAGGACATGCAGTGTGCTAAGCTAACGCGTTCAGGACATGACAACGCAAACAAACACTGACGTTTACATTCGCGTTTTATTTACTATAACTAACATTTTGATTCCATATTTCATGTGTGTTATAATTTGAATGTGCCGTCTGTATTGTCTGTTATTGGAATCCATCTAAATCTCAAATGATTTGTGTCATGATGAGAAGTTGTGCGCTAGGATGAATGCAGAACAGATAACAAGCTTACGTTCATGTAGCAAGCGTTTCTATTTAAAGTTGCATACAAATGAGGGAGAACTTGACATTTTGCCTAAAGAAGCAACACAGTCCACAAAGCCATGTTTCAGTAAGGAGCTGAAACTGGAGCGCTGAGAGTTTAGGGAAGACGTCTGGATTAGGCTGCTGGTTTCCTGCAGGGACGCGTGAGCTGCGGTGTTGGTGCTCTTCTTCTGCGGGGTTCCCACGCGTGCAGTCTGGGGTGGAGTTGGAGGTGTGGGGGGGGTTCACTGTACAGACTGGCGCCTCATTTCAGACTATGTTCCCTACATTACTGGAAAGTTCAGAAGGGATAAGTAGAGCTTGAAGGTTTGTTTTCATTGCTCTTTTCAGTTTTGGTATGTTATGTAAATGAGGCGTATAGTGTGTTTAAAGTTACACTTGATGTCTTTTGTACTGCTCATTATTATTATTTAATGTAGTACATTGCAGGTATGTTACTGATGTGCTCATGAATGTAAGGCAACTATGTCATGGGTTTTGATCAAGTGATAGGTGGGAGAGACACCTGGAGTAGCTTTACATTCACACTTGTGATGCTGTCGATCTTTGATTTTCTTAAGGTCAGTCTGGTTGCTTTCGGATGGGCTGAAACTGTGGCTGGACGGCACAGTTGGAGTTGTAAACCTCGTTCTGCTGCGTGAAACAACCATGAGCTTTTTTGTTGATCACTGTTAATGAACAATGTGATGTTTATTTTGCAGCATATAATCCAGTCGTCCTTGAATTTTCACACTGGGTTGTGAAGCTGTCCCATGAGAAGACGTGAGTATTTCCACTGAAACCTCTTGTTGTTTAGTCGTTGCATTTTGTGGACCTGAGATCTGTGTATAAAGCCTGTTGTTCTCTGTCAGCTGCTCCACCACTTGTTAATAAACAAATAAAAAGGATTGTTTCTGTTTCATTTGAATCTGTACAAAACAGTTGATTACCTGAAGTGAGAAAACCACCACGACTCCATTGCCTGCAGCCTCTGTGCAAAGTGTTCATGATCACTGATGAAGACATCAGGTACACCTAAAACAAAAACCAGATAAACAGCTACAGGACACTCCTTACTTACGTTTGTTATAATGATTGATCATCCGAGCTGCCAACCAGAGAAATCAACAGTTTAACATACCTGAAGAAAAATAAACAACCTGCAATGTTGTAATTTAAACCAAAATTTGGCAACAGAGGCAGAAGTTTGATCCATTCTGTTGCAGCTGCAGTTTGAATCTGAGATTACTTTTGAAATGATGAGATTTAAATTGTTACTTGGTTATGAATCTGAGCTCTGTTCCACAACACACAGTTTCCTGCTGTCTGATGTGTCTACAGTGTTCTAGCTACATAGTCAACGTCTCTGTCATGTTAAGCATGCAGAAGAGTCAACTGAATCCGTTAGTGAGTGCTGCTGGCAACAGCTAACAGTGAGAGACAGGAACATTGGGCACAGTGGCCACTTTAGAATCATATTTTTATAAGTATGATTCTTTTAAATATTTTTTTTAAGTGTTTTTACTAGTTGGCACAGAACTCAGTTAATTACAGCTGCTGATTCCTGACTGAAATGTGCTGAAGGACTGTGTCTCTCGCAGGAAGATCTGGTGTATAATGTCAGGAAGAGGGTGGAGGAAGCCACCAGTGATGTACAGTCTCTGAAGGTGTCCAGCCATGAGGAGATGGACTCTGTATAATTGTAAGAAACATTCCCCTTTCAGTCCACTTTAATGCAGAGATCTCCTGTGAGGTCCACTGAGCTGCAGAGGTTAGCTTCAAGTCTACTGAATCACACCTGAAGCAGCTGATCTAGATCTTTGAGATTGACCGGAGCATCCAGGCAGATGTTGGAGGTATGTTGGAGATCAGAAAGAAACTCTGCAGGTTTGTGGACCTCCATGAACATGGATTCTGCCTTTAAGAATGAAATCGCCAAAGCTTGGTACTTTTTCTTAAGACTTGGAGCTTGTTTGAATCACCATCCCAAGACATCATGTTTATTTCAACACTTAATAGGCCGTAATAAGCGATTCACCTGTGTTTGTGTCTTTATCTGCAGGTGGTTCTCCTCCAGACATCCAGAGCTGTTCCTCAACTCACCGCTGCCTTCTACACATCAGCTGTGAACCTGCTTTTCATTTCTGTGCCAGAACATTTTCCAGCAGCATTTTTTAAAGAAACTTAAGTTCACTGGTTTTTAAATGGTTGTAAGTGGCTTCTCTCTACTTGAACTAGTTTAACAGTTTACTCACCCTCATATCATTTCATGACTGTATGACTTTTCCCTTGTGTGGAACATTAAAGAGAATATTTAGAGAAATGTCTCAGAGATTTTGTGTTTCCCTGGAGAGGAAAATGCTCTACAGGTTTGGGTGAGTAAATGATAGAAGTTTTATTTTAGGTGAACTGTCTCAGTTTGTCAGTTTTACATTTGCATTTAGGCATTTAGCAGATGATTTTGTCCAAAGCGAGGAGAACTGAGTTTGATTTATCCCATAATTTATTCTGTTTCCTTTAATACTGTAAACTTCACATTTTTCACTTAAGATTCAGTCAGTCCAAGCTAAATATTTTGCATGAAATCATGAAAATCTGTGATAATTTAACAAAAATGTTGACACAAAAGAAATGCTATGCTTTATGATTATAATCTTGGAGACATTGTATTCAATATAATGTCTTGAGTACAATTTAACAGCTGGTACAAATATGGTGCTACATTCTGTTTTTCATGGTTCCCTTTGTATTGCATTTTAGATTGTTACTGAACAATGAGTGTACAAAAAACAGATTTACTTTGGTGCTCCTCAGTTTTTCCCAAACCATAAATCTGTCCTTGTGTCACTGACAGTTCAAAATTAAAATGGTACTTTGCCATTTTCTTCCAATTTAAGTGTATAATATATAATCATATTCTTTTAGCAACACACTTTTTCTTTGGGTGTTTGATCTGTAGATGCAGTGGTTTTATTCTACACACAATCATGGTTGAAATTAAGTTATCCACGTGTTAGGCTTTCACTGTTTGTGGAGTTGTGCTTTCATGTGATTTACGTGTGGAGGATATAAAGAGCTTATTTTTGCCAACTTGATCCTAAATATTAGGAAATACAGCTGCTGGTCATATCATTAGAATATCATGAAAATTCCATGGAACAAGTGAACAACTAATGAAAACCGGTAAATTCAGGAGAAGCAGAGGTCAGTCTGTTGTTCAAGAGTGGCTTGACACAATAAATGCGACGGCTGAAACCCACGTATTGCATGCGTCTGTGTGTATTGCATGCGTCTGTGCGCTGACTCCAGCTGCAGTCCATTTTTTGTGAATCTCCCCCACATTTTTGAATGGGTTTTGTTCCACAATCCTCTCCAGGGTGTGGTTATCCCTATTGCTTGTACACTTTTTCTACCACATCTTTTTCTTCCCTTCGCCTCTGTTAATGTGCTTGGACACAGAGCTCTGTGAACAGCCAGCCTCTTAATCATTAATCTTTATCATTGTCTGCATATATAGTATATTAGTATAAGTATATTAGATCAGTCGTCCTGATCTAGGCTGTACTTGGAAGTTGTGAATTCATTGGTTAAGTAGGATGGAAAAACAGGCCATTTGCAATTGTTAGATAAAAAAATTATACATTGAGTTTCCCCTTTGTGTCACCAATTAAAATATATTAGTACAGTTAAAAAATAACATCATGCGTTTATTGCTTGTTTATGCAGGGTGCAAACTATTATTGTTTAGATGCTTTTAAAATAAACGCTACACGTGTTTAATGGGATGTTTTTGTTTGAGGAAGTGGATCGCGGCCTTTGAACCCTTTGTCGCGCGCCGGTGTGACGTCACCGGAGCGGAGCGCGCGCGTGGCGAGCGTCCGCACACACAGACAAAGACGGTGAACCGGAGGAACCGGAGAACGCGCGGTGTTCCCTTCAGCGCTGCACGCGGAAAACGCGACAGAAAAGCATGAGCAGACCGCGGTGGGACGCGTGATGTTAGCGCACACCGGCTCGTTTTTAACCGCGAATGTTTATTAAAGCGGCGCTTTTCTTTAACGCCCCCCAATAATTAGCAGCTCCGCTAGCTGTTAGCCGTCCTCCTCCTCCTCACAGTCATCTGGAAACAGAAGAGGAACCGAGCCGCGGGACTGACGGTGAGCTGCGTGTCACTGCACGACTTAAGTCTCTTTTCAAGCGGGTGGAGTGATTTAAACACCCGCCGCTGCCCGCGTGCCGCCCGCCTGAGGTCCGCGAACAAAGGCGGCAGTGAGACTTAGCGGCGCGGCTAACAACACATCCGCTCCTGCGCTCCCCAAACTTACAGTTAAACACGTTTATCATCACAGACACGTGCGGCATGACGTTTAATACGCAGCACGATACTTTATTGCCATAAATGCGACTGTTGTTGTTGTGTAACGCCCGCGCGACGGCCACAGTAAAGACAAAGAGCACTAACCAGGCTTCAGACCGCACAGTAGTGTGCACTGCGCGTGTTGTGACACGCATCACTAGTATGTAAATGCAGAGAGAACACCCATCATGCTGTAGTTGGGCTCTCGGGTGACAGTAAAACACACCCGGGCTGTTTGTGCATGTTTTGCATCAGCTGGTCTACTTGGGTTTTAATCTGTTTTTCTCTTACAGAGGTTGGGCTGTTGTCTGATGCCCACCCGGGGACTATGCGCAGCCCCCTGTTCCACCCGGACATCATGGATCACGATATGGTAGTGAGCAGCACCAGCCAGTCCAGCGGGGTCACTTTGCCTCCCTCCCGGGAGACGGATCAGGAGGCGCTGCGGTTCGCTTTGGATCAGCTGTCACTCATGGCACTGGAGAAGGTCGACTGCCTGGATGGGACGACGGGCAGCGAGAACTGTAACGGAAGTGGCGCTTATGTCGACCTGCAGATGCTGGAGCACAACGGGTCACGAGAATCGCCTGGTTCCTGCTCACCCTCCCCGGAATACTACGGTTCGGCAGGCAGCGGATACCACATGGCCGGATCGCACTCTCACTCCGTTCCCGGGGAACAAAGCGCCGTTCTTCGAAAGAGGAGCGTCAACATGACCGAGTGTGTGCCGGTGCCCACGTCAGAGCACGTGGCAGAAATCGTCGGCAGGCAAGGTAACCTGAACTTCATTCTGTGGCTCACATGTCCGCTATATAGAAAACAACAGATGCTGGAATGTGCACGAAGGTGTCATTGTTATCTGAACTTCACTCTATCGTTGGCTTATAATAATGGAGATGTGTCAGATGTATTCATGTGGCGTTACAGAGAGTTTATCAGTATTAATCCAGGCTGGGATTCATGGTGTGTCGCTTGACTGCAGTTACTAACGTTGTTGACAGTGTTTCTGCTGCAGCTGACATGCAGCATGTTTTGACAGACGTGTCTCCTGAACATCAGACTCCGCGTGTCAGGGCTGGTTTGGATGTTGTTGTTCGGCGGACGGGTGGGGGAGGGCGGGTAGACAAAGCGGCAGATTGTCGGTGTCTGGACGCTCATCGACCCCTGCGGGTTTAGCTGATTATTTAGTTGGCCGCGCGAGGGCGTCTGACGCAGACAGCTGGACATGAATGGTTTAGTCAGTTAAGTGTAATAATGATCTTCACGCGTGTGGTCGATGTGCGCGACGCAAGGTGTGACGCGTCGCGGCTGCGGCGTTGTTCTCTGTTTGAAATGCCATGCTTTCAGCCTCCCGCTATGACGTCACAGAGCTCGCACGCCATTGGCTGTGGAAGAAGCGTCCAGATTTAAAGGGACAGCGCAGCGTTTATCCTCTGAGCGCTTGAAGATTTAACGCGTCTTTGCTGTTAAAGTAATCGCAGTATGACACCTTATTATAGCGGCCCGGCTGGTATACATGTTTATTTAAGGCAAGAGTTTGAGTAATAGCCCCGTGTTCATGCCTCTGTGCTTTCTGAGATGTTAATGGTAACTTTCACGTTTTTTCATTTGACAGAAGCCTTTATCCAAAGCGACTTACAGTGAGTTAAAGGTAGACGTTTTTCAGTTAGCAGTACTTGTGTTCCCTGGGATTGAACCCACAACCTTTGCGCTGCTAGCGCAATGCTCTCGGTTACAGAACCACCGGCGCTTACGGCTGGACTCATCACTGTTTGCGCGTGTGTGCTGTGAATATACACCGGGGCACGGGCGTTCACCGGGGCACGGGCGTTCACCGGGGCACGGGCGTTCACCTGAGCGGAGCTGCTCGTTAGTTCCTCGCTGCCACACGTAACACCCGTGGAGTGTTACAGTATGAGAGTGACACGTGTTTGACCCGTAACCGAAGTGTGACCTGCATTTTCCCATCGTTCGCGAGGAACGCGAGCATGCAGATATACGGACACGTTTCTACTTTAGCAGAAAAAATCTGCATTTGTTTGCACACTGTGTAAATGATCTGTATCTTTACATTTCGCCATATTTCTGTTGAAGATTAGATTAAATTAGAAGTTGTTGCAGGGCAGGTGCATACAATGAAATTCAGTTACTCAGTTTTCTTCAGTAATCCTAATGTCTCACATAGTCCTAATTACAAAATACCATAATAATGTCTGTATTTCTAACAGAAGCCTGTTTTCCATTATATTTACTGTATTCTTTGTTGTATTACCCTTGAATGTTGCGTGTTCTGCTTTTGTGTGTTGATGTTTAATGTTACTGTGACAGTCACACTCCTTTCTCTTTGTTCTCAGGTTGCAAGATCAAAGCATTGCGTGCAAAAACAAACACTTACATCAAGACCCCCGTTAGAGGAGAAGACCCCGTGTTTATTGTGACGGGCAGACGTGAAGATGTGGAAATGGCCAAGAGAGAGATCATTTCTGCGGCCGAACACTTTTCCATGATACGCGCCTCACGCTGCAAAGCGGGCGCAGGCGGCCCTGGGACGGGCAGTTCGCTCCCCGGACCTCCTAACCTGCCTGGTCAGACCACCATCCAGGTGCGTGTTCCCTACAGAGTCGTGGGGCTTGTGGTGGGGCCCAAAGGAGCCACGATCAAGCGCATCCAGCAGCAGACGCACACCTACATTGTGACGCCCAGCCGCGAGAAAGACCCCGTGTTTGAGGTGACTGGAATGCCAGAGAACGTGGATCGAGCCCGTGAAGAGATTGAAACGCACATCACGCTCCGCACCGGCGCTTTTGTGGAGCTGCAAGGCGACAACGACTTCCACAGCAACGGTACCGACGTCAGTCTGGAGGGTCTTGGGTCGCTGGGGCTGGGTGGCACACTGTGGTCCCGCGCCAGTCATTCTGCACCCCCGCCCCCTCCACCTGCCCATTCCACCCGTAAGATGTCGACCTCCTATTCCAACGCTGGCATCAGTTCAGACTCGTTTTCTGCACCGCGGCGGGCTGTGGATGGTGGCAGCCCCACCAGCCCCTTTAGTACGAGCAGCACAGGCGGCTCTGCTTGTGGCCTTCCTGGTGCTTCTGAAGAACTGGGTTTCGAGTTCAGTGGTGCCAATATCTGGGCACCATTTGTGAATGGAGGAAAACAGCAACAGCTCCGTCGCAACAGCAGTGGCCTCAGTGGGGGGGCTGTAACCCCACGTCTGTCTCCCACCATGCCCTCTGACCCCTCTGCAGCGGATCATCCATTGGCACGCCGCGCTCAGAGCGATCCCCTTAGTGCGCTGTCCTGGCTGCAGGGGGGCAGCGACTCGTTCTCGGGTGGCAGTAGCACAGGTTACTCCTCTTGCTCCGCCTCCTCGCTGCCGGGCGGCTCCCCCACTGACTCGGAGGGCGGAGGCAGCGGTGTAAGCGTGCCCTCCACCATGCTTGGGCATCTAAAAGCAGGCAGCCTGGCCAGCCCGATGCCCAGCGGCAGCAAGGATTGTTACGTTTGCTGCGAAAGCGAGGTAACGGCCGCATTGGTTCCCTGTGGGCACAACCTCTTCTGCATGGAGTGCGCTGGGCAAATATGCCAGTCACAGGAGCCTGAGTGTCCTGTGTGCCGCACCCCTGTGACACAATGCATTCGGATCTTCTCCTAAAGTCCCGAGCGGACGACAGCCACTCCAGCCCTGTTCACTTTCCTGCCCCTCTGTTAAAGACCACCTTCAGTGGGGTGGCAGTAATTAATACATGATGCTCTTCTCATTTAATAACGATAATAACTGTTGACAATGATCTTGCTCTCGCAGCCGCAGGTTTATTCTTGGAACTGAGGAGCAGAAACCAGTGTCTTATTATCAGTCTATGGCATCCTTTCAGTCAGTTACATTTAACGGTTATTTATGCTTCCAGTCGGCTGCATTTGGTTTTTTGTTTGAGTTTTTTTCAGGTTTTACGCTGAGATTTTAAGTCTGCACTTTTTGCAATGTTTTGTTCCTTCAGAAGGTTGGCAATGCAATTGTTTTTTAAATTATTTTTGAATCTTGTGTTGCTGTTTTGCATTTTTATCTGTTGCGATCGACTGTGCAGCACGTCTGCAACAACGAGCTTGAAGAAATGTAAGACTGCAGATACCTGCACACTTGTCTAGACCAAAACTTTACAGAAATATTCCTGTTAATGATGAAGAATGAAACACTTAATATTTATTTACGTTAAGAATTGACATCATTAGTATTGTTATTGATGAATATAAGATTGAAAGAACATACATGTTTTCTGTGTCAGTATCATGCTAACATGTATTTTTCATCACACTACCTTCATTTGTTATCATCTAATGACGTCAGTTTAACAGGCGGTTGTTGTTTTTAACTGTGAACTATGACGGATTTTTTCATTCATTCCAGCAGTGTACTCAAAACACGGTTGTTAGTATTTCAATAACAACAACTTGATCTGTTACAGTTTTACTGTTGTTGGGGACTTTCTGTGATTGGATGGATGTGGGCCGCACAGGTGTTTAACTCTGCCCATCACTTACTCTTGAATTGTAAGACAGGTCTTTGTAACGTTGCATGAATGTTCTTTCTGTGCTGTGTGTTGGAGATGCAGAATGTGAATAGAAATGTTCCTGAGGTGTGCGTGTCATGGCTTCGGCCGTCTTCCCCTACAAGAGCATTTATTCTGTCTTATTCTGAGGTGTTCTCGCACGTACCAGAACAGATCAAGTCCTGTACGCTGCTTGTGATCGTAGCTGTTGTTTTTAATCAATTCTGTAGCCCCTTTGAAATGTTGAGACATGTATGTGACATACTATGAATGCATTACTCCGTAAAGGGCTTCCAGAAATACACTTCAGGTGATTCTGTCATCTCTGAGTAACAGGGTGAACAGTCCCAACACAACCTGTATGGCAGCTATTTCACCCGGGCTTCCGTACACTGAGAAACGCACTGAGATCTCAGCCAGACAGTTTTACTGCTTAACTACAGTCATCACTAATGAATTATAAGGGACTGACACACGGCTTGGAGAGACTTTTTTTTGTCCTAATGTGTTTTGCATCATTTGTACATATAAGTGATTTCATAAGTTTCTCATTCAACTTGCAGGAGATGGTGTGCGATCAGAGCACCTCGTTTATTCTGCTGCTTTGGAACATGAACAGAGTTGGTGTCAGTCCTGCTGTTGAGGAACTGAAGTTAGCTTAGGGACCCTCCCATGCTCCTTTGAATCTTATTTCAGTGGTCAGAGTTTGTGCTTCTGATGATTATTGTGAGAGTGTTTGAGGGATGTTGCGTCTGTTTGATTCGTTTTTCTCCACACACGCATCAGGAGTGTTACTGTCCACCAATTATTCTTCATAGTTAAGACAGATGATCTGGTTTGGATGACCAATGGATTCAGCTGGTGTGGTGTAGTAACTGGTTAACGGTACAGAAAGTAGCTTAGTTTTCTGTTCATGTGATGTGACAGCACAGAAGTGAAGTTGGGTCATGGTAAGAATGTTTGTTGACGCAGATGAGCATCAGAAAAACATCAAACGCTGTTTTCTCATGAAGCATTTGGGCCCTAAATTTTGTTCTACTTTAATTTTGCTTTGACTTTTTTTATTTGTACGCAGAACCAAAAGTTATTTTAATAACAGAATTTCAGGCCTAATTGTAAATATCCTGAATACAATCATTAGGATTTAAAAATGTTTGTAGTTTGTTAAAATGCATCATTATTTGTATGTTAAACTCTCTGCATGTCTCAAAGCCATCAGGCATTAGCTAATAATTTTCAGAAAATGAAAAGACAAAAAAATCTTTTTTACACATTTTATTTTTACAATTTTTTTGCTTACCTTGACATAAATATCCCAGATTATAATGTGATCCTTTTATTACTACAAATGTATCTTTATTTTCCATATTTCTGTTTCCTGTGTACAACATATAGGCAATTTATAATAAAATGAGAAAAAACTATTAAAGATTAAATTTTAAATATATTTTATTTGAAAGTTTATGGACCTTTTCAGCTGTGGGTTGGAACAGTTGTATACACACAATATGAGCTGACGTACCGCTTCTGAGAAATGTATCAAGAGTTTTATTTTTATGCTCGTTTAATAAAGTCTTGTTTTTTTGTTTTTATACTGTAAAACATTAATGCGGTGTATCAGAGTGTCTTCATTTCATCACTGTAGTGTTTGATTAGTTGTGCAGCGTAGCAGCCTGGGCATTACTGCTGTAGAGCCGCATTCAACACGTGGTCAGTAATGTAGAGCAATAGAACTGCTGTTTAAAAATAACTTTAGAGCCTCAATCTGAAACCATTGTCATCACTGTTCTCGTGTAGTTCTTTTATTTTACATGGATGACGAGCTCTCTGAGAAATACAGGTGCTTAAAGGTCCTTCAGTCATGCCATTATTTTAAGAGTGTAATAAACTCAAAAGGCAATTTTCATTTTTTTTATTCTGAAGAATTCAATGCTTTAAAATAACTTTTTGGCTTTCAGTCTATATAGTTACCAGCTTCACAGTATGCTGCATAGGTATAGTGGGAACCAAACAGAGATTAAACGTTTAGCACACTGCATCTGAGACTCTCAATTTAACATGCTTGACATATTTAAATAAACCGTCAAAAGACATTCAAGAATGAATCTGGACTAAACTACACTCCTTCACCTGCAGTAATTATGTTCAATGTAGTGCTACTATTAAATGCTGTTTTAAACAAAAGCTTGTTTCTCATTTAATGTAGAATTGACAACTTAAATGCACTGGATCAGTCCAATATGAACACAACAGCCACAACATTGCTTCAACTAAACTTTACAGCTTCTTAATAGTGGAGACTTGTGTCTCTGTGACTGTAAGCAAACTTAAGTCAGATACTCAGTTTTCACATAATAACATAACAAAATGTTGTATTTTTTGGACTTTTTTATTTTTTGGGCATTTTATTTTTAATATTTATAGAAAATGTACAAATTGTGGAAGTTGTTTTATTTACAGGTAGTTATTTAGAGTGACAATGTTATTTACAAAATTCAGGTACAATAAAACATCCTTTATCAAGACCTCAGCTTGTGTTGCTGTGTGTTTGTCCTTTTGTTTTACTGTATCAATATTTGAAAATTATACAATATACTATAATACTGTCACGCATTAAGCAGTGGAAAACATTATACAGTAACATCATGCTGGTGTCTTGCACACGGTGTGTGTATTTTACTTTTTCTGCTTTTTGCAATTTTGACATTAATGTTCCAGATAAAAAAGCTTCACGGTTTGCGTTTTACAAATAAAAATTGTTTTAAAGGGCGAGAAAATCTATGACAAGAGGGTAAAAGCTTCACTAACTGACTGCCATCTGTGCTCAAAATGTTATTGTGAATGTTCCAGAAACGTTCAAAACATCCAGCTTTTAGACGTTATATTAACGTTACTGCGTGGTTATGATTCAAACGCTACTCTGATCTTTTTAAAGTCAACACAACATTAAAATCCCTTAAATGTTTGTGAGACACAATGTTGGAGAACTGAGCAGCGGACGTCCTGTGCGCGTGCGCAGGAAGCTGACAGCGCGCGCCGTTTGTTTACTGATTCAGCGGGCACGCGCCTCGGTCAAGATGGCTACGGGAGACAATAGCGGTCGGGCTCCGTGTTTGAATTTGTCGGGACACGGGCCCTTGGGTAACAGCCAACCGAGCAACAGTCCTTACGCTTTGGCTGCGGGTCACGGAGGTTCGGCTGGAACCGGAGGCGCCTCTCAGGGCGCCATGAGACGCCCAAACCCTCAGCCGGGGCCTGTGGGGCTAGAAAGCACCGGGGTCGCACCCGGACCCCCGCCCAATCTGATGAACCCTGTCCCGGCGCCCGCGGCGGTGATGAGCGGGGCAATAGCTCCCGTCGCCTCCAATATGACAGGAAACCCGTGTAACGCAGCGGTGACGCCGGCGGCGGTCACGCACTCCCCGGCCGCAGCAGCCGTGCTCGTGTACCGGGAGCCGGTGTATAACTGGCAGGCAACGAAGAGTACCGTAAAGGAGAGATTCGCGTTTCTGTTCAATAATGAAGTTCTGAGTGATGTTCACTTTCTAGTGGGTAAAGGAATGGGAGTCCAGCGGATACCTGCACACAGGTGAGCAAACAATGTTTACATGTCATCATCGTCATCGTCATCATCATCATCATCATCATCACTTCCTGTCCTCCACGAAAACAGCGTGACGTTTAGAATCATCAGATCACAGATGTGCAAAACCCACTGCTAGTCACTATGTTCATTTGCACACTGCACTTTAAAATGTACTCTTTCTTTCCCCTGTTGTGTTTGCACTTTGTATAGTTTGTATCTTGTATCTCTTATCTGTGTCCTGTATCTTGTTGCTTGTATTTTGTGTTGCACCGCACATCAAAACAAATTCCTAGTACTGCAGAGTAAGATTTTAGTAAATCAAGCACAGTCGTTTAGGACCATTAAGATTTGTGGCATTGTGTTTTATACAGTGTTTTTCTTTTAGGTAATTTGATTTTCGGATACAACGTTTACAATAACTACTGAAACTTCTTCTGAATGACTACTGAATAATAATACAGAATATATAGTTTTCTGATATTACAGTGATGTGAATGAGAGTAATGTAGTTTTTATTGCAGTGAGAATAGGACTGTGGTCAGTCAGCGCTATCATACTAATACAGCTTTAATGAGAACTGACATGATGTTGAGTCAGGCAGTAAACTGATGTTAGCATCTCTGTTATTAAAAGTTTGTTGTCCTTGCATGTTGTGGATTGGCTGTGAATGTTTTGCAGGTTCGTTTTGGCTGTGGGTAGCGCTGTGTTTGATGCCATGTTCAATGGAGGCATGGCCACCACATCCACAGAAATTGAGCTTCCAGATGTTGAACCAGCCGCTTTCCTTGCTTTACTCAAGTAAGAACTTTGGGGGAGAGTTCTTGCATCTGTATGTATTGAGATACGCAGACAGTGATGTAGATCTGCTCTCCAGGTTCCTGTACTCTGATGAAGTTCACATCGGACCAGAGACTGTGATGACTACACTGTACACTGCTAAGAAGTATGCTGTCCCAGCTCTAGAAGCTCACTGTGTGGAGTTTCTGAAGAAGAACCTGCGAGCAGATAACGCCTTTATGCTCCTCACACAGGTGCGTCTTACTAATGAGATCACACACCTCTAAATCTTAGTTAGCCACCTTGCTGTCTGTTCTCTATAAAGATAGCTAACTTCTAAAGCAGCATCCTAAACCTGAGGTACCCCGTGATGAGGTACCCCGTGATGAGGTACCCCGTGATGAGGTACCCCGTGATGAGGTACCCCGTGATGAGGTACCCCGTGATGAGGTATCAAATAGGGCAGCATAGTTTGGTTAGCAGTTGTTAAGCAGTCCTTATGTTGCTGTCTGGGTAGACATTGACTGGGGTTAGAAACAGCCGTTGTCTTCATGGTTCTGTCTGCTCAGAGGCCATAGATTGACCTGAGTGTAAGTGTCCGTGCGACTGCTGATGAAGTGTCTGTTTTTTAAGGCCCGTCTCTTCGATGAACCGCAGCTGGCCAGTCTGTGTTTGGAGAACATTGATAAGAACACTGCAGATGCCCTCACTGCTGAAGGATTCACAGATATAGATCTGGGTACTAAACACAGCACAACTACACATCACATATCAAGTGTCTATCTATGCAACTAATCTGTATATTAATCAATCTATCAATCAATCTATATACACACTCACATCAGTCTGTGCCGACACACACACACACTTACAAGAGTCTATATACAGTATATGTCCAAACACCTATTTATACACGTGCATACACACCAGTCTATACATGTACACACTTCTCTATACACACTCCAGTCTATACAAACACACACACAACAAAAACCTGGGAACTTTTTCAAACAGTTTATTCTTCAGATCATCTGATAGTCATTGTTTGTTATATTGCAGTGGGATCTTAACCTACAGTGTGTTTATGTTCAGACACGCTGGTCGCTGTGTTGGAGAGAGACACTCTGGGTGTGAGGGAGGTGCGTCTGTTCGGGGCGGCGGTCCGCTGGGCTGAAGCAGAAGCTCACCGCCAGCAGCTGCAGCCCACACCAGAGAACAAGAGACGTGTGCTGGCCAAAGCCCTGAACCTCATTCGCTTCCCCCTCATGACCATCGAGGAATTCGCTGCAGGTCTGTACAGCATCTCCCACAAACACTGAACTACAACCACAGTCTCTCCCACAAACGCTGAACTACAAACACAGTCTCTTCCACAAACACTGAACTACAACCACAGTCTCTTTCACAAACACTGAACTACAACCACAGTCTCTTCCACAAACACTGAACTACAACCACAGTCTCTCCCACAAACGCTGAACTACAACCACAGCATCTCTCACAAACACTGAACTACAACCACAGTCTCTCCCACAAACACTGAACTACAACCACAGTCTCTCCCACAAACACTGAACTACAACCACAGTCTCTCCCACAAACACTGAACTACAACCACAGTCTCTTCCACAAACACTGAACTACAACCACAGTCTCTTCCACAAACAATAAACTACAACCACAGTCTCTTCCACAAACAATAAACTACAACCACAGTCTCTTCCACAAACAATAAACTACAACCACAGTCTCTTCCACAAACACTGAACTACAATCAGCTTGTGATGTTTCTCATGTTTAAGTTTCTTTGGGTAAATGGCTGTACTTAAATGTAAATCTGTGATATCCAACCATTTATATTCATTTGTAAGTTGCTTTGGATAAAAGCCTCTGCTAAATGAATAAATGAATTTACAGTAATATAGTTACAGTTGTAGTAAGCACCTTATATCTTTGTTGTAAAATAGGGAGCCTGTTCTGAACATATAACCGTAACACCAAACATAATGTGTTGTTGAATAATAACTCAACACATGCCATGACCAGCTAAAAACAATCTTGGTTACTTTCACTTTGTACAAACTGAGGAAATGGCTGTCTGTGGTCATTCATTTGAGGTGTTTCACTCAGGTCCTGCTCAGTCTGGCATTCTGACGGACAGAGAGGTGGTGAGTCTCTTTCTGCACTTCACCGTCAACCCCAAACCACGTGTGGAGTTTATCGACCGGCCGCGCTGCTGTCTGCGGGGGAAAGAGTGCAGCGTCACACGCTTCGGACAGGTGGAGAGCCGCTGGGGATACAGCGGAACCAGCGACCGGATTCGGTGAGAGAGAGAGTGAGAGACCCCCACACACTCACTCACTGCAGTCATGTCAACTTTTCATCCTTCACTCTCACTCTGCTCTAAATTACAGGTTCTCTGTAAACAGAAGGATTTTTATTGTGGGCTTTGGACTTTATGGATCCATCCACGGGCCTACAGACTATCAGGTCAACATACAGGTACGTTCACTGAGCTCAGTATGTCCAGATGAAAGCTCGTTTTCTGATCATTGAAAATGTCCCGTTTCACTGAAGTTTATACTGACACCTGCTGGTGCGGATGAAGTATAACACAAACACGTTGTAGAAATTCTGTTATATTTGTTCCAAACCAAAAATATTGTTCAATTTAATTTGCATAGCGCTTAGCAGTTAGGATTTCTGTATATGCATGTTGTCTGTATATAAAGGACTTTAAAGATTGTGGTGACGTTTGTTGTAGATTCTACACACAGACAGCAACACGGTTCTGGGTCAGAACGACACGGGCTTCAGCTGTGACGGGTCAGCCAACACTTTCAGGGTCATGTTTAAGGAGCCAGTGGAGGTTTTAC
The DNA here is from genome assembly GCA_036877545.1 of Yasuhikotakia modesta. Classification (NCBI taxonomy): domain Eukaryota; kingdom Metazoa; phylum Chordata; class Actinopteri; order Cypriniformes; family Botiidae; genus Yasuhikotakia; species Yasuhikotakia modesta. The sequence continues at coordinate 23,346 of JBAJNP010005170.1, forward strand.
CCAACGTGAATTACACGGCCTGTGCCACACTAAAGGTTTGGAGCCCCTGTGCAGGGTTCAGGAGTGTGTTTATAGTTTCGGGCTGTAAAACTGGGAGTTACGAATATTACACAATAATTATAAATGAGTACAGCATGTATCCATAAACATGTTTGTTTTCTTGAGATATGGCTCATTTACATAATTGTGCCATAATTCCCATATATTCCTGATATAATTCCCATTAAATGTTCAAAATTTCCAAACTCTTGCAATCCTAACAGCAGCCACATTAGTTTGGGCTGTTTCTGTGCTTTTTCTGTTGAAAGTGGAAGTTTAAAGGCATGATGTTCGGATACAGTGTGTGATGTTCTGTATCTGTCCGACAGGGACCAGATTCACACTACGGAACTAAAGGGATGCGCAAAGTCACACGCGAACTGTCTGCTTCTGGAACCAAAACCTGCTTCACGTTCTGCTACGCAGCAGGAAACAATAACGGCACGTCTGTGGAGGACGGACAGATTCCTGAAATCATCTTTTACTCCTAGTCACCTTTGACCTCTCACAGACTGGCTGTATAGTGCACTCGACCGTGATGCTGTTGAGAATTCAAAGCAAAAAGTAATCACACAGGTCTCGTGGTTACAGGATAAACCATTTCTCTTCAGGGTTTTTTGTGCTTTATAACTCACTGTATTCTGACCTCGTATTTACACCATAAAACAACAGACTGCTAACAGAAACAAGTATTACTCATCCACAGTGAAAAGTGAAATACTTTGAAAAGATGTTTCTTTATTTTTGTCTGTCTGGAATCACTGGTTTTGAATCTGTCTATTTAGGTTACATTCAAAATCTTGATATTGGAGAGGTTTTATTTTAGAGCAGAAATGCGCTGTGATGTTTATGCAACTGACCACGGACAGAAGGCATTGTAAGAGTTTAGGAATGTTATGGTCTGTTACCTTTTGTGCCAAACTCTCCTGATTCTGTGAAATGTCTCTTACATGTTCCCTGTGAATTTAGCACTTAATGTAACTATGGGGGTCAAAAATCCAGGAAGTATTTATTTAGGCAAAATGAAGTAAACGTGTCACAGTTCTGGCAACTCACACATGCAGATTGTGTTTCTTATTGTCAACTGAGTTTTAAACTGACTGTCAAATAAAGTGGAATCACATCGTTTACATGGAAGGTTTTGGAAATGGATGTCATAGTTTCAAGCAAACACTGAACAAGCAGTTTGAGTGACATGAAATATATGACCATCCTAATTCTTAACTATTTTATAACTGTTAAACCATCAGGGAGGTTTTGATGGAATATTTTGTCAATATTAAATGTGTGTTTGGAATAGTTCTTGAATGATCTGTATAAAGCCAGTGGCTTTACCTCTGTAACTATATTAGCTTTCAAACAAAGAATTTGATGTATGCAAGTGTTCATTTTATGATTTATAGCATAATAAACTTTGGGAAAAATTTCTGAAAATCCCTGTATTCCTGCTTTATAAATTCCATCACTATGTGTATTTGTTAGTGTTCGTTTGTGGTGCTGTCAGAGTTCATGTTTGTAAATGAAGCACTTTCTGTGATTGATTGGTGGATGGGCACTGTGTCCCGACGAGGCTGCAGCGTCAGCAAGTAGACGGTGCATCGATGTTTTGGGCTGGAATCATAGGAAGTGAGTTGGCAGATGCCTGAACACGTCAAAATGACATCAGCAAAATATGTGGTGTTTCTAACTGCCATTTCCTGCCATGGTATAAAAAAACATGCCTTCCAGAGTGAAGAGAAGACGCCCGCCGCATGGTGTAAAAACCCCAGTGAGGTCCTGACTGCTATGGACGTAAAGGAAGACAAACAATCTTGATCATCTGACCTCAACCCTGCTGAGAACCTGTGGAGCATCTTTAACAGGCAGCTCTGAGGGGCAGTTCTGCCATCCTCAAATGAAATGCAGGCAGAAACTACACGTAACATTCTGTGTTTTGTCCACTTTTTGTATCATTTGTACATTACAACAGTGACAACTGATATCTGTGACAAAAATATCAGAACATGTTTTAACACTTGTTTAGAGCTGATACGGGTGCAGGTGTAAATGAATCACAATGAGTATCTTAAAGCTTTATCTGCTGCCAGTCACGGTTGTTATGGAAGAGTCAGGATGAAAACTTTTGTGTTCCACAGTAGAAAGTCTTTTGGGTTTGAACAGGATGGCACTTTTTGAATTGGGTTTAGAGAAATTAAAGGTTTAAAACTTTAAAGATGGTATTACAGATTTCAGAGCGCGCTGATATTTTCTGGGGCATTGATTTGCTAATTAGTGACGTCTGGAAATTGTTGTTTAGTTTTCATTATAAAGTAAATTAAAGATTGAGAGTTTTCACTCATGTTACAAACAGAAGCGTAAAACCCGTAAGTTTGGCCTCTAGATTGCGACACAGACACAGTTCACCCAGTGGTGCTGATGCTGACCGAGCTGTGTTTGCTCGTATGTCTTTAAGTAGCTTATGAACAATTGACAACACTGTTAATAAAATGCTTGTACACTGTGTAAAAGCGACCATACAGCTCGCATTAAACTCCTCATGCTTTAATATTCTCCTCTGATGCGCCTGTCATCTTACACAAGCAAATCATTCTTACGAAAATAATCTTCCTGTCACCAAATGATCAGTTATTTAAGGTAATATATATATATATATAAGCAGTATAACTTAAATATAACTTATATATAAGCCACTATAACTTAAATGTGTTATGGTGGACATTGTGGAAAAAAGTTGTACACAGGACGTGACGTCACAGCTATGAATCCTGCTGACTGGAGGCGCGTATCAGGCGAAGGTGATAAAATGAATAAATAACATCACATGTATTTACTGGAATCATACAAAAGTGAGAGATTATGATGAAAACATCTAGTGGGATTTTGTATTTGTGTTCGACATAAACCCAGTCTGTGATCCCACATCAGACCCACATCAGGTTCAGGGGTCACTGCTTGTCTGTTGCATGACTCCAAAAACTCTCCGTTGTTTTGAACTGAGAAACTAAATGAAATGGACTCAAGTAGGATATAAAAGTAATAGTAAGATTATTCTGTATTTAAATGATTTAATGACCTTTTACAAATAATTACTAATTATTATGTTTAGTTGAAGCACAAAACCCTATTTTGTTTGTCATTTGAATGTGTATCCACACATTAATACGTCGTATCCGTGTGTGTGTGTGGATGCCTACACAACCCTAACTGCTTATATATA
>JBAJNP010005171.1:0-11857 GCA_036877545.1 Yasuhikotakia modesta
CATTAAGGTAACTGCTGGTCTCTCATGTTTGCTCACTAGTGCTGCTGCCATGGCCATTGAGGTGACGTTGCATGGACTCCTGGGTACCCAAATGGTCTAAATCCTCAGTGTTGGCACCCAAGGGGTCAGATGTTGTTGCAGGGGACCCCCAACTGTCCTGCCGATGAAAGGCCTCGCAAAGTGGCAACTCAACACCATCCCACTGCCCGCAGCTAGAGACGTTATACACACACACATGCACACAAACAATAATTTCTTCTGTCCAATTCATGTAAAAACACTTAAAAATCCTTTAGAAGCATATATGAAAAATGTTGAACAGTCAAGTGTCAATGTGTAAAAGAGACTACAAGCTTACATAAAATGCAAGAAAATAAAGCACAAGCGGGAAAGAAAGCTACATGGTGATTGGTGAGTGTGATCACATGATCTTTCTGAGTCTTTCTGCTTTGAAAATATGTTTGTAAAGTCTAACAGCACAGCATTAATAGATAAAGGGCGAAAAGCTGTAAGAAGCAGAGAATTTAAATAATGCACCCGACAGACAGAAGCAGAAATATGTTCAAATTCTGGGGCAATCGAATAAAAATGGACACTAAAAATGCTCTTTTCTCTGGTTTATTTCTGGTTCATTTTAAACATTTAGACACTAATTTGACCAACTTTTTTTTTTTTTTGATTTAAGTTTATATACTAAGTCACCACAAATAAACAATGTAGTGCAATTTAAAACCATCAGGGGAAACATTAAATATTACATCCTAATTTGACAAATATGTCAAATAAAAGCTATATAACTTTGTCAGATTATACAAACCACTACTGTAACACAGAAGGAAAATAAAATCATGGATTATATGGTAAAATTTGAAACATTTTGATTTTCTCTATGAATTTAATTAAAAATTGCCTTCCACTAGACTAGTATTTAATGTTCTATATTTGTTCCAAATTCAAAAGTGCTATGAATATTGCTTAACTGGTAAATTAATTAAATAAAAACACAACATGTCCAGTCAAATTTCGAATTACAAGTTACACTTTGCGTTAAAAAACCTGTCTTGACATATGATGCTTCTCTTACATAGGTGCACTTCAAAGTCAGTGTGTATTTATCACAAATCTTATGGTAAGAATACGGCCATCAACTTATTCTTGACTAATTTCTTATTCAGCCAGAAATTAAACCTGATCCAGCCACAACACTACCACTCAGAATAAAGTTCCTGGTTTCTAGAACAAAGACAATATTTAACAACACAATATTTTAAGGCACTTGGGGAAAATATTTACATTTGCTTGTGCAAAGCCTGTGACTAAAAAAAAACAATTTTGTTTTCTTTGGTTCAACTGCACTATGAATCTGACATTTTTACTATTAAAGCCTAGACTCAAGATAAGGGAATAATATTCGATTGTTGTCATATATGAGAAATCCAAAGACCTAATATGTGTTTCTCATACATCATTTGTGCGTCTTAGTGCATGACATTGTGTAACACACTCTTTTAATGGTTACAGGGCTATCTAAACAAACATCAACATTAAGGCACAATGGTATGGCCTGTATATGGACCAACAACCTGGGAAATTTGGTAAAATAGCCCATGATTGTATCTAAAAATATACACATTTATCCCATAACAGGTTAAAATACACTTATACATTTATGGCTTTGTGATTTACCATCTGTGTATGTTTTTTGATGCACATATGGATTACAGTGCATGTTTATGCCATTGCTAAGCAAGGGTAGGCAGAGGTGACTGCGGACTTTGTGGGATCACTGTTCTATTTGTACCTGGAGGAGTAATACTCTTCCTCGAGCTCATACAGGTCAATTGCGATCTCATCACGCAGGGAGATAAGCTTCTTGTCGCATTCTTCCTGCAGCGTACGCAGCTGCTGGTTGCGGTGGCTTATGGCCTCATTGACAGAAGGAAAATCATTCAGGATCAGAAACTGCTTCAGGTCTGAGACAAGCTTCATAAGAGACTCTCCAGCGCGCACCTAATGCAGAAACACATTACAATTTTTATTCAATGATTGTTCAATGAGCAGTAGTGAAAAAGCCTTTAGTATGGCACTGTGAATCTTACAATGTTTGCAGCTCGAACATGCATCTCATAGTGGTCCTGTTCAGCTTGTGTTGCCCTGGAGACCTGGGTCTCATCTTCCACCTGAACGAGTCAGAACTTTTGATCAAGATGACGGGTTTGTTATACAACATAAGACGATCATGATAAACGTCACATTGCAAAAATGCCATCCACATACCTTTGCTGTTTTTATTATTTCCGTAAAATTGTCAAGAATTGATCTGATGTCATCTTTCAATCTCTTATTGTAGTTTTGCAGAAGAGACTCTTTGCTTTGCGGGAGAACTCTCTGTGTGGCCATCTCAGTCAGTGCCCCCCAAACACACTTGACTCATTGCTAAAGAACGGAAAACGAGATGTTATTACTAGAATCGCATTTCAAATGTATCCAAATAACATTACTATTAATACTAAAACTATTATATATGCATTAACCGAGTATCGTTGCCTTCAATTTACAAACTATAACGAGGTTTTATTAATGGTAATAACCAGGTTTTATTAATGGTAATACCCGCAAAAGATGGCCACTACAGTTTGTTAAAATAAATAAAATTATGATCTCTACTCACAGGTGTAACGAGCCGTTTGGACTCAAAATAAACATGAGCAGCACTCCGCTTTCGCTCTGTCGCGTCTAGATGACGTCAATACCATTTGTCGCGTTAGCTAAATTACCCACAATCCCTCCCTTCTTCCTTTCCGTCTGATCCAACATGGTGAGTGTTCGGTAGTTTTGAGTCGGGAGCAAACAGGTTTTGAAAATCCTGACGCATCCGTTTGGTTGTGTTGTTTAGCCTTCTGAAAACATGGATTATGTAAAATACAGTAACAACGATTGTCCTCTGCATTAAATTGATGATGATTTTTATTCAATTAGGATAAGGATTGTGAGAAAACGTTCATCCGTGTAGTGTCAGCCTACTGTCATACGAGTAGCCACGATACGGGGCGCGTTTAGACTGTAACGCCTTTGCTAGGTTGGTTATGTTGCTACGTAATAACGTATCTGTTTATGTGAGCAAAATTAGTTGTACCTTGTGTATAAAATGTTTGGAAGTTGTTAGCTGACCGGTCCGTTAGGCCAAAAATGATTCACCTCGGCCTGCAAACATTTGTTGAACAGAAAGCGCTGCTGGATTGTTCACGTTCATGCGAATGATAAACAGGACAGTGTCATCATGCAGAGATGTTACTTTAGTATATGTGCTAGATAGTAAATAGTTCCAACAACGCATGTGTACTTGGACGTGTATTTTATGCTTTTGCAGTGATGTTTTGAATTTCTTCACCTGAACCTTTAGTGTAGATCAAATCTATAAACTCCTGAGCAAAAGCTGCCGTTTGATTCTTTTGGCTGTATAATTAATTTATACTGAGTAGTAAGTTTTGTACATCTCTCCACAGCCTAAAGGAAAAAAGGCTAAGGGGAAGAAGGTGGCACCTGCCCCTTCTGTGGCCAAGAAACATGAGGCCAAGAAAACCGTGAATCCCCTGTTTGAGAAGAGACCCAAAAACTTTGGCATTGGTGAGTAACTGCTGTACTGTAATTGTCAATGTCAAGCGCAGATGATGTTATGAATATTTGCTATCTTAACAACAATGTAGACAATCTTCCACCAAGATCGCTGATGCGCATATTTAGAAGGAAAAAAACATTTCCAGCTTGTTGTTGTTGGTGAAAGTCATGCACCATGTTTGTCAATTCTGTAGGTCAGGACATCCAGCCAAAGAGGGATCTTACCCGATTTGTGAAATGGCCACGCTATGTGCGGCTGCAGCGCCAGCGGGCCATCCTGTACAAGCGTCTGAAGGTTCCCCCTGCAATTAACCAGTTCACCCAGGCTCTGGACCGCCAGACTGGTAGGTCAATGGCTTTACTAGACTGTTTAATGACTTTCTTTGGAAAGTCTGGACTGTTGATGGACTGTTCATACAACATTGTTTGTCTTGTAGATATTTGATGTAGTTCAGGTTATGTGGAGATAGTTTGAGAAATGTTGTGCAAACACTTTCCACCAATATGACTGGTGCAGCTGTTGTGCTCCCAACAGTGATGCAAGATATTTGTTTTCAAGATCGGAATATTAATTTTCCATTTCCTAGTGGCATATGTCCACATTATTCTGTTGTTTGTCAAAGCACTGGCATATTTTAATTTTTAATTGTTTCTGTGCAGCAACCCAGCTCTTTAAACTGGCCCACAAATACAGGCCCGAGACCAAGCAGGAGAAGAAACAAAGACTGCTGGCCCGTGCTGAACAGAAGGCTGCTGGAAAGGGAGACGTCCCCACCAAGAGGCCACCAGTTCTCCGTGCAGGTGAGTCTCTTGCCCTGATTTACCCAACACTGAATTTCAAAAGTGGACTTACGCAGAACTATTTAAATTACTTGGATGTTTCTTAAGTTGCATGAAGTTTGGATTGAATTGGAGTCTAGCATCAAATTGGGTGTTAAGTTAGAAGTCATGTTGCTTTAATGTTTACCTGATTGTAGGTTTTTTTTATACCAATTTTTGTCCTTGTCAGGTGTGAACACTGTGACCACACTAGTGGAGAGCAAGAAGGCACAGCTGGTTGTTATTGCCCATGATGTGGATCCCATTGAGGTGAGCTAAGCCCTTTGTATTCAACAGGGATGTTGGCATATAGGTAATCTTGTGTTGTAAAAATGAGGTCATTTGGTTGCTGCAATGATGTTTTGAATTTCTTCACCTGAATTCATGCTGAAGATCAAATATACGAGCTTTTAACCCTGAGCAGCAACCATTTAAAACATGATTTACCTCTTTCAGTTTTTGTGAATTCTTTACAATGTTTGGCTTCTGGTTTAATCCTGTGTAGTTTTCAGATGGCTGCTAAATGTGGGAGGTTTGTGTATAACTGACACCCTGATAATGTGTTTTGTACAGCTGGTGGTGTTTTTGCCTGCTCTGTGCCGCAAGATGGGTGTCCCATACTGTATTGTGAAAGGCAAGGCAAGACTGGGCAGACTGGTGCACAGAAAGACCTGCACTAGCGTTGCTTTCACACAGACCAACCCGTGAGTAACGTTCAACCCTTCAGCCAGTGCTGCACATCTTATAGCTATGATGTCAGAATTTCTTCACCTGAACAACCGTGTGGTTTCAAATGAGCTTTTTAACCCTGAGCTAAAAGAGATGCAGTTGCATATTGATTTATGCATGCTAACATTTGTGTTTGCTAACATTGTTTCCTTTTGTCTTCAGCGAAGACAAAGCTGCTCTTGCTAAACTGGTAGAGGCCATCAAGACCAACTACAATGACAGATATGAGGAGGTCAGTTTAGTAGTACTTACAACATATGTAACATTACCTACTAAATGCAAGACTGTGTTTTCAGTTTGGTACAGTGCAAAGCCATGTTCATTGTTTTCCTTATGGATTGCTAAGTCAATTTCTTTGCTAAATGTTTCATTTTTTGTTCTTTAGATCCGTCGTCACTGGGGAGGCAATGTCCTGGGTCCCAAGTCTACTGCCCGCATTGCTAAACTTGAGAAGGCAAAAGCCAAGGAGTTGGCTACTAAATTGGGTTGAAATCCTACAAACTTGTTTAAATAAACACAAAACAAAATATTGGAGTCTGTCCCTTTTTTTCAAATTCATGTTTTCATATTTTCCATTTATTACCTTTTATTCTATTTCTTTTGAAAGGTTAAAAACTGAGTGAACTCTACAGACTAATTTTTTAACTACAGACTTGGAGGCCTATTTAAAATTTTGAAAATTCACAACACTCAATTTGCAGTGAAAACAATGTCAGTGATTTCTTAATTATTAAAAGGTTTTATTTGACGTACAAGTTTAACAAAGTGCTGTTTTATACTCGTAAGGGCACAGTGCTAATTGTTACAATGCAATACGCCTGATGAATTTGGCATACCACATGTAGGAGGTAGCAGCACACAGCCCATACCTATAAAGAAAGTATAATTCTAAGATCAATTGTAAACAGTCTAAAGTGAAATATGTTGCAAAAAGGCAGTAAGAATAGAATGCTTTAACATACCATGTTATGATATACTGCATGTGTTCATTTCTCAAGGTCACTCTTGTCTGTCCTCCTATTGGTCCACCAGGTATTGTGCTTTCTGAAAGAAAAGTGAACAGTATTGCTTAAACCAGTAACCTAAAGTAACCCTATCAATAAGTTTAACCAATAACTCACCGAGCACAGCATCAATGAAGGTCTCTTCAGCACCAGTGGCTTTTGCCATGGCCTCCAGGTCACGGTAGTGCCACCTATTTGCCTCTGCGTTGTTGTGAGGGACAAATGGTTTTCTCTCCTCAGTTAACCGCACCACACCAACAAGATCGACCTCCTCAGCAACCTTTAAGGAATAAACATGCAACACTTGTTAGCATTTTTATCAAATTGTAATATTTTAGTGAAGTGACGTGTGGCCAAGAATGGTGACCCATACTCAGAATTTGCCACACAAGAAACTAACTTTTCAGGGGGAAAAAAGGTTTACATCTATGCTGTTCCTGTTCTTCATCTGTAATAGAGATTAAGAAAAACATTAATACCTGTCCCTTCATCCTAGTCTCCGGCCTGATCTTGTTTTTGGGGACGTAACCTCTGTTTACCAAGATGGTAATCCTACAAGATAAAACAAATGCAGCACATTTTCAGCCTCATCCATTTTACAGAGAGCAGAACTTGTATGGAATTACATTCGTGTTTATACCCCAGATCAGTGCAGTAAAATGGTGTAACAACATTAGCTCCACTCTCTCCACTGGAGGAAATCCTGCCTGCTTCCCGAGCCTCTCTCTCAGGATCCACAGGTGAGCGGGGCAGGATGTACAGCTCTTTGGAGTGATCGAAGCATCCACGCACCTTCACTCGCCTGTACTCGAGACCCTTAATCTCCATGGCACTGCCACACACAGATCACATTACCAAACTGTTACTCACGAAATACAAAGCAAAACTGTATCCATATTATGCAGGGGCGTATGGCTGACAGATTTGAGGCTTACTCTGAAGGGAGCGCTATAGGCTCAGAAGTCGTCAGTCTCTGAAGGTTACGAATCAGCTCCAACTTCCACTTTCTGCGTTTAACCTATAAAATCCAATGGAAGGTTTTACACAAATTGGTTTATCATAATTGGAAAGTTATTGAAAGTTATTACTTATCAAATAAGTACCACACTGATGCTGGTACCTGCCATGTTCCGAGACAAAAAGTAGTGACAGGGATCAATAAAAGTAACCACTTTATAATGGAGTCCTCCTCTTTCCCTGTTCCAGCAACAGTGGAACTAGACTGTTGTCTAGACTGTTGTCTTAAACTGGCAAGTTTATCTATAAAAAAACAAATTCAAGTGCTGTAAAATCACATCACTCCTATGCAAAACCTATTAATGTAATAAAAACACTCTTATGGGAAATAAATTATTAAGCATTTTTGGAATGAAAACAGACATACTTTAGTCTATTCCACCCCGTTAGTCTTTCCTCTATACACAACCGCACGATTTATTCTGGTCTGTATTTTGTCATCATGTGTTGCTTAACGTTGTCTTACCATGCTGACTTATAAATAAACTTTGTCGTGTCACGAACAGAGACCTCCTGGGTGATATGAGAATCTAAGAAAATAACAGATCATCTACAACTGATAAAACGTCTACAATAAAGCAGGGCAAGCAGAAAGGCAACTTTGTAAACCGTTCCTGCATATCACAAATAAACGTTTTATTCCGTGCATAAAAATGAATGAATGAACTTACACTTCTTTGAATGACCCTGAGTGTGTTATTAGAGAGCATCAGCATTAATCTGAAACTGCTCATGGTGGAAATTGTAGTCGCAGACAGTAGCTGTCAGGTCGACTACATAACAGGGGGAATGTTTTTACTGTAACTATTTCCGGGGATATGAAACCCTCTTGCGCATGCGCAGCTACATACGAACATTATTTGGACTGTAGTGTTTAAAATACATTTTAAGTGTTTCTTCATTGTTATATTAATGCGTGGAAACGTGATACCATGTCGTTGTACCTCGATTTGAATGTCGAGGGAACGACATGTTTAACGTAGCAAATGACAGTCGCTGCCTCACACGTGCTACACAACAATGGGTTTGATATGAAGGTGACAGATGACGATCCCGGACAAGGACTTCGAGATGGAATATATCTGTATGACCAGCAGATGGCACAGGTTACTACACAGAAAATGTCATGTTCCTCATGGAAAGCGAAAACGGGTTGATGGACTAAAAAGTGGTTAACAAATTATTACACATCATCTTTCAATGTCCCTGTTCCGCTAAATATTGTCTGGCACTGATAGTAGTGCTGGTCTTAAAAACTATATATTGCCGCATATTGTTTTTAATGGGTATCAATTCCAGTATATTTTATTAAACACACCTCCAGTGGAGGAATGGTCTATGGAATGGACATATAAAGATAGCATGCATATGTGCTTGTGTGAAAAAATCATCAAGTGCTCTTTCTTTCATGATCAAAAATGTTGTTACTGGAAACAGAAACATTTCCACCCTGTAAAGTTAAACCACTGTAACCTTTCAGGAAATGGAAGATGGTAGTGGGTAAAATGTGAGGTTTCTCAGGAAAAAAAAACTGAAGTGAATGTGATAAATCACAATGACATTATTTGTTTGTGTACTTGGCTTAAAATAATACATTTTTCCATTGAACAATGTAAAATATTGGAAAATGTAAAATAGAAAATAATGTTGATTTTAAATGAATGAAAACTAAGTTCTCAACTTTCCTTACAATATGCATGATGCATCTCATATCTAAATGAAAGATTGTAGTATTTATTTGTCTTGTCTTAAACAGATTTGTCAAGCATCCATTTTGATTGTGATTCAGAATATCAGCTAAATAAACAGAGCATTTCAAAGTATTTAAACTTATGTGATAAAACTGTTAATGTGGTCACAACTGCATGATGCACCACTCGTAATGCAGGCCCTCGCCAGTTCTAATGGTTTGTTAAAGATGCACAGAACCTAATGTAAACTAAAAAATGTAAAAGAATGAAAAACCATTTCATGATTACCAAATTTAAGGTCACACAGTCACAGAGCAGAAAAAACATTGTTGTGACATAATATAGACATACAACCTTTATTGTATGACATAATAAAGGTAAATACAGTTTTCTGCCAAACTTTGAACCATTGTAGAATATTCAAAATGTATTGTTCATAATAAATGATCAGTCACTAAACTTAAGAAGTGTTTGGTTAAATTGTTTACACAAATCAACAGCTAATAAAACAGTCAAGTAAAACATGCACAGTGCCAAAACACCAGGTCAGCCAACTGTACATGTATTTTAATGCTTTGTGGCTTAGGCATTTTTTGTTAGTGTCTTTCATATACAGTGTCAAACACACGGTAAAAAGCATCAACATCGAAGCACCTTTGTAGGTCTGTGTAAAAAACACAGGAAAACAGATTATTTTTAACTCCTCCCTTGGAAAACATAAACTGTGTCAGAATTATCAGACCCACGTTAACCCCTAAACCAACCTACTTTCTGGAGATATAAGTATCCTGCCTTTTTCACACCTCAATACATCAAGCTGAAGACGGCCAAACAGGCAGCTGAACATTAACAAACTGTGACGCTGACAGCAATCTTTCTGTCCTAAATTAAGACGGAGATGCAGAACTCTGTGGTGATTCCAATGGCTGAGCAAAACTTTAATGATGATATTGTATTTTCCACATTCAATCTCCACTTCTGTAATCCATTCTGCCTTGGGTTTGGTGCGTATCGCAACTCAGTGAAGGTGAGCATTAATGACCTAATATTGACATCATTTTCCTGATGTTTACCAAATAACTTAATCACACATATACACATATATGTCATATAGGTATTGGAACAGCAAAAGAAATATGCCGCTGTTTGCTGTGGAGTCAAGAAATCTTTTATAATTACAAAATGAATATGAGACAAAAGTACAGAATGTCACATTTTGTTTTATGGCTTTTTCAACACTGATGTTTTTACCAGTTTTGAAGAATAACAGAGTTTCATCCCATTATTTAACGTGAGCCCAAGTGTTGGGACAATTGGTTCACAATTAAGTGATTAACTCAGTGATCCAACCATTACTTCTGCAGTCTGAGTCTTGTGTTTGGTGATGGCACACATAAGCCAAGATGAAGATAAGGAAGGTGATTCTAAAAACTCCAAAAAAGCTGTCCAAAATTGAAATGAAAAATGAAATTTTTAACATTTTCACAGATTCATCATTTTAACCACTAAACATTTTACTGACTTTACAGCAAACACAGCAATCTTTTATTTTGTGTCTCTACATTTATGAAGGACACTGTATGTATTTGTCGCTCAGTCCAGGGACAGCAGAATGCGTGGAGACTTTGTTGCAGCTCAGAATTTCGGATCCAGAGCTCGGCGCCTGAACATCGCTGCCTTCATCATCGGAGTCTGCGTTACTATCTTCTGTCTTTACCACATCTACAAATTATTGAGTGAACAACATGATCGTCTGTATGGTTACCATAATTAGCTCCACCAAATATCTGCATGTTTTTAAAACTGTATTCATGTTCTGCAGATTACTAAAATGAAAAGAATTACCTTTGTTAAAACATTGCGTTTTTTTATCATTGGCATTGTTTGTTGATCTTAAAGTATAATGGTGTATAATCTGTAGGTGTAAGTTTAATAACCATTTAGGTTTAGAGGAAGTGGTAAGATGTGCTTTTCCTGTCATGTTTTTTAAAGCACAAGTTTTTCCTGAGGGGGGGCAATTATTATTGAGGGTGACTTGTCAGGTATATTTATATCCTTTGGGATTTCAATTCTCCTGGTGAAAAAATTCTCAAGTGTGATGACACACACTCATAATGTCATTGTCCTGTTAGCCGTGTAGTAGCTTAGAGACTAGTTTGTTGTGACAAGATTTAAAAACTTTTAAAAATTTGCTCATTGTGACTAATTTTGCCAGCATGGGTCACATTGCTTACACAACCAGTGTTTGTGAGAAAGCTTGGTCTAAAGGCCTCAGGTGTCCCTGTGAACACAGTGCTAATGTGTGTAAATGTAATTTGATGGTGCAAAAATGTATATAATTGGACACACTGTTATTGCATTTGGTTAGAACACCATGATGGAACAAACGTTTTATGGTCCTGTTCCACTTGTAACTTGTTATATAGACTCTAAAGGGTAAGAAAATGCTTAGCTAATGTATTTCTCATTACATTAGTTGTTGTTTAAGCAATGAAGATCACATCATGCACATCATACCAGAACAATTATAAAACTCTTGAATGATCTAGGTTTTGACATAAACTTTACAAAAGACATACATATTAGATAATCATTGTGACTCTACAGAAGAAATCACTCTGTTTACTGTGGAGTCAGGAAATCTTTAATGATTACAAAATGAATATGTGGAAAAAGTACAAAATTTAACTTTTGAGTGAATGAAGAACATGATCATGCATGATCTGTTGAGGGCACATTCTGCAGTAAACATTCATTTCCAAGTAACTGAAGTGATGTGGTAAAGCTGTTGGGTTGTGGTTACAGATGCATGATGCATCTCTTATGTGCATCTTTCACTGATGCCTTGCTAGAGATGCACAGATTCTATTGTAAACTTAAAAAACTTAAACAATTGTATTATATAAATGTTACATGATTGCCAAAGGGAAAGACTACTTTACCTAAACAATACATACATATATAAATAGTTTACACACA
>JBAJNP010005171.1:11907-30098 GCA_036877545.1 Yasuhikotakia modesta
CACACACACACACACACACACACACCCACACACACACACACACACACACACACACACACACACACACACACACACACACACACACACACACACACACACACACCTTGGTCCTTAGCCTAGTTTCTTGTGACAGGTTAATTACAGCCCAGTGACAGACATTGTGAGAATGATGATCAAACTATTTCTCATGCTTGTACAAACCACGTCAAAGCATGTGGGTCTATGTTTAAAAAAAAGGTGTTTTTTGAACTCCCTTGGAAGTCATACAGTGTGCATCGGAATTTTCAAACCCACATTTGCCTTTTCAAACACTTTTGTTATTTAATCATTGACACTGCCTAGTCTTAAAAGCTCTCAATTAAAATAAACAGAACACATAACATTAAGATATTTTCATTGAACATAATAACTGTTATATTAGTTAATAATTGACCACTCTTAAAAGATCAATATTTTGATAAAGTAGAGACGTTTAAATGATACATTACTACATTGGTGAAAGCCCATTGCATGCAGGCCTGGCAGGAGTTTATATAGAGGTGTTGATTGTAGCGCAAGTATGTGTGATTAGTATTCCAGAGGGTTGGTTAGGGATTTTAGTCTTTGTCTATGTGCTAGGGCTGGGTAATGCGATCTGGTGATTTTATTGATTTTTATCTATATGGTATGAATATATTTTGGTTTAGTTTTGATTTAGTATCAATTAGCTGTAAAAATACACACATGCACACATGGAATCCATGTCTTAAATACACATTTGTATTTTGTATCAGCATTATGTATATTATGTGTAGTTGCAAAACCCAATCTAACCTTAGTGGAAACAGAACATTGTGGTGATATTTTGAAGAACCTAAAAGAAACCTAACATAAATGAATAATGACATCTTAATGTTGCCCCATGAATGTAATTGGCTATGAACAAATAAGATCAATTTCCCCACACTGCCATGCAAAATTAATCTCAGCTCAGAATTCTGTTTTAAATCTGTATATTAACCAGTATATAAAAAAAACCATTGCATTTTGCTTGTTTTTTTTTCAAAATCTTTTGCTTGCCAGCAGCAATTCCTCCAGTAACAGAAACATTTAATATTCGATTCTGATTATATGTGTACCAGGCTTAAAGAAAAAAGAGAACGAGAAATGAGAACATCTTTGTGGGTGTGGTTCTAGAATACATTTTACCATTTGGTGGTTTGTTAACTTTACCCATCATACATTTCGTAATTTTCAAAAATATAAATACATCCTCTTAGACCCTCATACCCTTAAAGCATCAAAGAGCTGAAGAATAATACATTTCATCGTGAGACTGCCAGCACAGTTATAGTACGGAATTACCATGGCGATGCAAAACTCTTTAGGGTTTCAAATACAGGACAACCCGCAACCATCAGTCTGCAACTATCAGCCAGTGATGGTGTCAATACCGCCACAAACAATGAAAGATGATATCATTTTTTCCACAATTAATCTCCACTACTGTAACCCATTCTGCCTTGGGCTTGGGGCCTTTTACAACTCTATAAAGGTGAGCAATCAAATATTTATTGACAAAAATAATGACTTATTCTGCTTTCCACATATCTTAAACACATCTGTCTGTACTGTTATAATAATAAATCAATTAATATGTGTCAGGCCAGGGACAGCAGGTTGCTAGGAGACACCGCATCAGCACAGATGTACTCATCCAGAGCCCGTAAACTAAACATCGCTGCTGTCATAATTGGTGTCACCGTAGTAATACTCTTCCTCATCATCTATTTAAGCATCATTGGAGCCGCTAGCCATCCTCAATATTATCGTCCATATTAAAAATATTAAAAATATCTTGGTGTTTTTTCTCTCAGCTTTAGCGTCCATACTGTTCTAGCCCTAGAATTAACTAGAATTGCTGGTTTAAATGTGTTTGTAATATTACCTATTTGTAAAATCAGTTTGGATAAAGCACCTGCTAAATAACTGGATCTAAATGTAACTTAAATCTGTTGAAATGTTGCATTTTCTAATTGTTAGTTGTTCTTGAAAGGACAATAAACAACCTATGTGTATTGACATAATTAAAGATGTTGTTTCTTGTTTGTTGTCATTGCACAGCATACACAGGTTTGAAATGCAAACCTTTTTTACTAAATTATGAATTTCTGGCTGTCACACAAGCTATCGATGATAGCACACAAGCCATAAAGTCCATTTTGATGGTTCTATACAATTACATTGCATCCTACATTACATCCTAAAGCAATATACTCCATAGTAGGTTTGTACATTACTTTATGAGAGCATTGCTTCAGACATATCCAAACAACAAAAATATCACCCAAATACTCAATAATATATGTGCATATTATTAGCATCACATACCATATGCAAGTAAATAGAAAAGTTCACAATACAGAGACCCTTAGATGTGCAGGAAGAGGCAAACAGAGCTCTTTGATACAAGGTGTGTGTGTGTGTGTGTGTGGTCTGTGCACGAGCGTCTTGCATAAGGAAACACATATAAATCAGAAAAATGATCCTTTTGGTAAATCTAAAATTGTTAGAAGGGATATCATAGTTAGAATAGAATAGCAGAATCGTTTTTACAGAATAAAAAACATTGTCAGTCCCAATATAACATGAAAACACTACATGTGTGTGTCATTTGCAGTTCAAGGAAATTCTGTGATTTCTTTTCTGTGAAACAGGTTTTGCACACACGCACAGAATCCCACACTGAGGTCAGCATTCACCAGATGAGTCAGACCTAGACTTACACAGAATTTGTGCCATCAGGCACTAACCACCAGTAAAGTTAACTGTAGTTTTTGTAATACAAATGAAAATGGATGTCAAGATTGCTTATGATGAATCCACCATAAAAATGCAGCAATTCTTCTGTCTGCCTATGAGCACACACACACACACACACACACACACACAGACATACTAGCTTTTTTGATAAATGCTATTTTATTTTATTTTAACATTATTTACATTGTAACAAATACATTAAAACCAGTAATTGTACAATACACATTATTATTCTTATTGTATCACTCACAAATTGAACTTAATTTATCATTTTCAGAAACAAATTTGTATTTAGTGTACATAGTCTCCATAATAATGTATTATGGAGATTCTGCATTTTTTGTACAGCATAGTTTCACATTAAGGGCGTGTATGTCTGCGCTTTGACCATTATGGTTTTTGACATCTTGTAGAAGGGACATAAAGACATCTGCTGGTCACAGAATAATACTGCATTGAATGGCCAAAACTAAAAAAAAATTAGTTTATTATATTAATGCAATGTTTAGGCATATTTACACATTAAAGCAAAAACTATTCAAAACCCTTATGTTTTAAATATGAATGTGTCTTTGAAATATGTACGTGCAATCTGTGTATTGATTTTTGCAGGATTTCTTCCAATAGATCGAGGTTTGGCTAGCTGGCGTGATCCAGTTGGCACTCGATGGTAAATGCTATTTTTGTATTGTTTTATAAAAATACATTATTTATTATTTCCAAGACTTTGAACATGGTGTTGTGTACCGGTAGTCGTCGGTAGATACGCCCCTATGCCGCCTCTCAGGTAGGGCCTCAGAACGAAGATGGCGACGGACAAACAGAAACATGAAGGCAGGGTGAAAATAGGACATTATATTCTCGGAGATACCCTGGGAGTGGGGACGTTTGGAAAGGTCAAAGGTAAAACTGTTGAAGGTTTGGTGTTTTGCATGATCGTTGAATTAAAGGCAGTGCAGCGAAGTTGGCGACGATCGAGCCATTAAATGCGGCTAAGCTGCAGCAACACTTGTTGGCTAATGTCGAAAAAACATTAAAGAATAAAGCTGAAGGGTCGTCAGTTTATCGATCACCAATCTGTCTAAATACATCCATGCATGTGTTAAGTTTTTATTTTGGGTGTTTTATAGAGATGCTGGTCGTGGCTAACCTGGTTAGCTTACGGTTTATGGAGTGATTAGTATTCAGAAGTTGCAGGCTTGTGGGATTGATGGAAAGATATGCTCGACCACAGACAGTTTTAACCAGAATTCGCGACGAATGTCAGCCTAGATTCACCGAGGCGTGTTATATACCCACGTAAAGTCTCAAGATGCAGAAGTAATATTTTGTGCAGTATTTTAAGTTACTGTAACTGGTATCTACAGAGATGAAACATTGCACACAATCACATTTCTTACTCCTGTTGTTTTAACAACCTTATTCAATACGCCAAATATGCTTAATTGTAAATAAATGTTACACATGGACTGTTTGCTATTTAAGCAGTTGTTTTATATTATATATTACAATGATGCATCACTAGAAACCCTGGTGGTGGGACAGGAAGCCTTGTGTTGTGTAAATTCCTTGCAAGATGGCTGATATTTGGGAAAAGGGAAGAACAGAAAAGGGAAAATATTAATGATCATCAATTAAAATGTTTTTATGAATAAAGTTTTTAAAGAGAAACTTATATAATCTGTCCTGTGATTGTACTAATAGTTTATGGAGAAATCAAATGTGTGTTAAGCTTCACACTTAAACTGGCACCGTTTAGTAATCACACGTTTTTCCATGACTTAGCAATGGGTAATTTTACTTGAGTAGTGAAAACCACCATTGTTTCTTATAAACATAAACTAAAATAAAATAAAACAAGTTCAGTTGCTTCTAACCTTCTTGGATTGTACCACATTCCCTAGTGACCTGGATAAAGGATAATAATTGAGTTTACCTGTCTGTGCAGTTGGCCAGCATGAGTTGACCAAGCACCAGGTGGCGGTAAAGATTCTGAACCGACAGAAGATCCGCAGTCTGGATGTGGTGGGAAAGATTCGCCGTGAGATCCAGAACCTCAAACTTTTCCGTCATCCGCATATAATCAAGCTGTGAGTGTAACTGTATGGAATTATGTCTTTTATCACATTAAGTTCATCAAGCTTTACAATATTATTCGATTAATATCCACACTAATAGGAAGGAATGGGAAACTTTGGGGTCTCTAGTGACCATGTGCATTTTTTACCATGTTTTCATTCCTTTGTGGTTTATTGGTGGCTTAGGATGAGACAAAACATGCATGGAAAAACAGAGGATGGAAAAAAAGAGGAAGGGAATTTCCTGTCATTATAAGGAAGCAGTTAAAACTTTGCCTTTGGTTTAAATAGTTGGGTTTTTGTCCAATTGCTGTTTGCATGTTTTTCTGTTGTTGTATGAGGAAGGAGTCTTTACCAACCCAATTGTTTATTTTTGCCATTATTGAAACCATATGGATTTCCATATGGAGGCTTTGTATCCTTGTTTTAAATTATTGGAATTATTTCTCTGTTCCAGCATAAAGGGGAAAATAGGTTTAGGTGTTCAAACTAGCCATGGCGTTCAAAAACTCTAGTAACTTGTTTTAATATGCCTAAATGCCCAAATACAGGAAGCAGTGTAATTCAGAATACATTTTAAACATTTAAATTATTTAAATGCAGTTTGCATAGACTATCCCAAAATAAGCTGTCTTGTTTTCAGTGTGGGTTTTTCAGTGTAGAGTGATTGTGATTATTTAGCATTTTTATAAGTAAGGCTGATCACTGCCAACTGCAATGAAGAAACTCTAATGTCACATTATGGCTCTCTGTAGAAACTAATGGTTCCAATAATCAATTTAACACCAGACTCACATTGTTCAATTTGTTTGACAGCTATCAAGTGATCAGCACACCCACAGACATCTTCATGGTGATGGAATATGTGTCAGGAGGAGAACTCTTTGACTACATCTGTAAAAATGGAAAGGTACAGCTTTATCTTCTGCAATTGTGACACTAGAGTCATTTTGAACTTGGAATCTGTCCAGCATTTAGAGTGTGATGTGTTCTCATTACATTTGTGAATTATGGCTTCAGAATTCAGCAACAATACAAGGTGTGCAGCAGAAATAGTTCAACCAGATTGGTTTGTTTGGTCCAGATGAGAGACTGATCTAATGCTGTTTGTTCTGCATCTCTGTGGTCAGTTGGATGAGAAGGAGAGCAGGCGTCTGTTCCAGCAGATCATCTCAGGGGTGGATTACTGTCACAGACACATGGTGGTGCACAGAGACCTGAAGCCTGAGAACGTCCTTCTGGACGCGCACATGAATGCCAAGATTGCAGACTTTGGTATGTAAAATTGAATTTTTGGTGAATTACAAAGTTCTTAAAGGAACATTTTAGAACGTTACATGGCGTTCCTCAGGCTATGGTGGATTTTCATTGTTTCTGGCTAGTTTGAGTTATGCTATTACCTTGCCTAGGCTTGTCAAACATGATGTCAGATGGAGAATTCTTGAGGACAAGTTGTGGCTCTCCTAATTACGCTGCTCCTGAGGTCATCTCTGGAAGGTACTCCTCTCTGATCTTTACTGAGGTTTTACCACACAGCAGATTTCAGTTACAACAGCTAAATATCTATGCTGTTACCTATATCACATAATGCAGTCTGTTCTTGTCTTTTGCGACTATTCGTTAAGATTATCTTTGGCTAACCTGGAGATGTTCTGATGCAGGTTGTATGCAGGCCCTGAGGTGGACATCTGGAGCAGCGGAGTGATTTTGTACGCTCTGCTGTGCGGAACGCTGCCGTTCGATGATGACCACGTGCCAACACTGTTCAAGAAGATCTGCGATGGGATCTTCTTCACACCTCAGTACCTGAATCCTTCTGTCATTAGTCTTTTGAAGCACATGCTCCAGGTCGACCCTATGAAGAGAGCCACCATTAAAGAGATTCGGTTAGATGTTCAACCAGTGCTGTTTATTCCATAAACACTTATTCATGCAGAATAGATCTGCCTATGTATTATTTTCTTTATCTCTGTTTTTGATCGCTGTTGTCAATATTTAGGGAGGACGAGTGGTTTAAACAAGATCTCCCCAAGTATCTTTTCCCAGAAGATGCTGCGTACAGCAGCAACATGATTGATGAGGAGGCGCTAAAGGAGGTGTGTGAGAAGTTTGAATGCACTGAAGAGGAGGTGCTCAACTGCCTGTACAGGTTAGTCCCCTCAGCTGCTTTTGAATCACATAGGATTTAAGGTTACATCAGATCAAGAACACACAAATCCATTGATTTCAAAGGCAGTGCATTGTGTGGACAGAGGGGGAACATGCACAGCAATAGATGGAGTGAACTTATCAGAACTCTGGAATTATACATATGGAACTATGGAACTATAAAAATACTTTTATTTTTTTAACATTACATGACCTTGGCATAGTGCTGTGCTCAATGTATATATATAAAAGTAATCCATCAAATGCACTGTCAGTACTTTCTGTAGTGTGTGTGTGTGTCTGCGTGTGTGTGTCTGCGTGTGCGTGTGTCTGTGTGTGTGCCGTCTAGCACCCTCCCTTTTAACAATACTACCAAACACTTCTTTCTCTCATCTGTACTTTGATCTTTTTGCAGTCGAAATCACCAGGATCCACTCGCTGTTGCTTATCACCTGATCATAGACAACCGCCGCATCATGAGTGAGGCCAAAGACTTCTATTTAGCCACCAGTCCACCCGACAGTTTCCTGGATGATCTGCCTGCACATCACAGCACTAAGGTTCACCCTGAGAGAGTGCCCTTCCTGATGACCGAGTCTCAGCCACGCCCCCGTCACACACTGGATGAGCTGAACCCACAGAAGTCCAAGCATCTTGGGGTCCGGCGGGCCAAGTGGCATCTGGGCATCCGAAGCCAGAGCAGACCAAATGACATCATGAGTGAAGTCTGTCGAGCCATGAAACAGCTGGACTACGAGTGGAAGGTGAGCATGTTTGCATGTAAATGAATGACATGTTTCCTGCTAATTCATGCTAATTCATAGGATCGTTGGAACTGTTTATTATATTTTAATAATTCATGGGCATAACAGCTTGGAGGGAGTTTGTGTACAGAACCACTACAGTACTAAGACAAAAATGGGTTTACATGTATCAAATGACAAACAACAGAACTGATAAAAGATGTGATGTTCATTGTTATTGTTATGCCAATATGAGCATTGCTAACCCTGAAGTCCTTTGTTGTGAGTCATCAGTTTTTAGAAAGAAGTTAGAAGAATTTTTGTTCGTACTCTCAAGCTCCATCTTTTATAAAGAGGAGCAATATTTACAACTGTTCTGAAGTGTAATATTTAGACTACATGCAGAATTAATCCACCTAAGACTTTGTAACTGTGGTTTTCTCTGCGTTCGGGCAGGTTGTGAACCCTTATTACTTACGGGTGCGGAGGAAGAACCCAGTTACTGGCACGCATACGAAGATGAGTCTTCAGCTGTACCAGGTGGACAGCAGGACCTATTTACTGGACTTCAGGAGCATTGATGGTACAGTGCTTACTTTTCTCAGATGCTTTTGACGGTGTTTAACTGTCTTGTTGAGTGTTTCTGGTTTGTGATTCTATTTACTTCACATTATTGTCTTTTGTTCACTTTTGTTTGTTCTGTTTCATTCAGACGACATGATGGAAGGGAAATCAGGGACCGCCACGCCTCATCGCTCAGGCTCAGTTGGTAACTACTGGACTACCCTAAAGAACGAGAAGAACGAATGCGAGGAGGTAGTGAAGGGGGACGCGTCTGCACCCTCCACACCTCCGATATCCAGAGGGAAGCCGGCAGAAGGCTCTCTGGCTTCTTCTCTTACCTCCTCAGTGGATTCCACTGGTGGAGAGATTCTCCCTCGCCCGGGAAGTCACACCATAGAGTTCTTTGAAATGTGCGCCAACCTCATCAAGCTGCTAGCCCGATAACTTCTGGTTCCTCTGATGCCTTCTCTTTTCCTCTCTCTCTCCTCTGTCTTCCTGGCTTTTTTCTCTTTCTTTTAGAATACGGTCTACCTCTTTGTTCTCTGGTACCTGTGTATTCATCCACAGCAGTCTTAGTTTCTCTTTATTTTTGTCTCTTTTCCCTCAGTGTCTTTAGAGCAATAAGCATGCAGATGAGACTTCATGCATCTCATTTGCATAAACAAGCTGGTCAGTGGTGCTATAGACAGGGGGCAGCAGATAGAGATGAGGTGTAAGAGAAGATAAGCTAGGAGTTTTTTTGTGTGCCACACAGTCATGATGTCAGAATGATTGCTAAGCCACTTTATAGTATCAATATCTTTTAGAAATGGTTTTACATTTTTTTCTTAGTTTTTTTTAACAAGGTTTTCCTTGCAATGAGTGAAGCATAGATTCATCTGTGCATTTAAATATCTGAGTTATACACTGAGCTAGCTGTACTGTACACAGTGGTGTTGAGATTTTGGGGGTGGACCAACGTATAGAAGAGAGGCCCTTTAAGAGGCACGTGGGACAGAAAAGGAATGCGGGAAGCGCTTTTGCACAGTTTAACTTGTATTTTCTGTGGGCCACTGTCATGACTGGCTATCTCATTAAAGTGGCCAGCTGAGCAGGGCACTTGAATAGGAGGAGCCAATTATAAAAGTGGGCTGCTGATGGGAGGGGCCAACTTATTATGGTGGGCACTTTAACACAAAGGGACAGCCTAATAAGTCAGCCTTTCTTAAGGAAGAGGCCAATGTATGACACTCATTTATTCTGAGGAAGTGCAATGTCTTTGCCTCTTTCATTTCATAGATGAGAAAAACAATTTCTTTTATGTCTTAGGTTTTGCAACTATATCTTTGTCACATCGCACCATTTTTTCATCCACTTATATTTTGCATAAATATAAGTATATACAGAACTTAATGCATTTGGATTTATATTTATCAGTGCTTTAAATGGGATTGTTGTAGATTATATTGAAATTGCGACAATGAAATGGATGGAATATTTTTTTAAGAAATGTTTGATTATATTGCTGTAAGATGTTTTGTTCCATTCCCTACCTTATCTTTTTTTTTTACTGTTTTAATTGTTTTACAAAACTGGTTGCTTAAACAATAAGTACTGCTTAAAACAACAACTGTTCATATTTCCTTTCTCGCTTCCTCAAATGAAGTTTCTTTAGAAAGGACTGGTGTTAACCTCTATAAGGCTTTATTTCCTTTTACTATATAACTGAAAGAAAAAACTGTTGGTTTTTGAGTGTTTAAAAACACTTATTTTAAAAGCTTATTGCTGAGGGCTCCAAATTTAATAGTTTTTCACCAGAATAAAAAGAAAATAAGATCATTATACAGAATAAACCAATACAGAAGAAATTTTGCTACATATTGTCTTCTTGATTAATTGCAGTGATCCATAGTCTTGCTTATTCCTGTTTGTAAATGACAATGTGAAAACATAAATGTTAAAATGCACTGCAAAAATAGGAACGTGCATCTTACATGCATGTGATTTTGTGACTTTATACAGGCTGCGCTGTTTAATGCACAATATGCAGTTACTTCATTCCGTGTGCACAATGAAAAACAGGCCTGCAACTAATTAACAATGAGTGAAGAATGATTTTATATGGAGTCTTACTGAAACCATGAAGGGTTCAATGTTACTGCGTTTATTTTAAATAAAGTAAATGAATCTTTTCTACACGGCCAGTTACAATAATATGGTTTTAAATTGTTTCTGTATCCTCTTGCCTTTCCTGAGGACAGAGTAGGTATAGTCTCTTATTTGTTCAAAATTGAACTGTCCTTACAGTATCTTTATTAACAAGACTTAAAAGCTAAAACTTGACAATCTCTAAAACAAATCCTGAGAAAATATTTGGTTCTTTGTCTCTTTAACCATTTTTGTTTTTGTTTGAGTTTTTTCTGCTGTAATAGTTGCATTCAATGATAACTTGACTGCCTTACTATTTGGAAAAAATCAATAAAGAACATTTACAACTTACATCGAAGGACCTTTGCAGCAGCTAAAAAGTAACAAGAAGCACATTAAACTGACCTTGGTTCATGTATGTGAAAACAAAGTTAGTAAGCCACAAGCAGATCAAAGCCTCTTAGTAGCTTGTGGTTAGTAGCACATTTTAGTGTCTGCACTGACTGTACAACCATGGAAATAAACAAAAACTCTGTTGTTGTATTTGTCTTACCTGCTTCAAAAATATGATTTATGCTGACGATCTGTATGGAAAGGGACCTCATTGAGGCTTGCCAATGTAAAATTTACAGAATTACTGATAATTTAGCATTAAAAGTTGATTTGTAAATACAACTGTCTAATAAAATGCTATATAAAGAGTGCTTTGTGTCCATTGCAATTGATTAATGGATGTTATTTAAAATGATCACAGAGGTCTTTTACGAAATAAGCTGTTGGGGAGTATTTATAATGCATGTCAGAATGTAATGCATGACATGTAACGCCTGACAGTAGTTCACTCGTCAGTGTGTAGATGAATTGAACAGGTATACATATTTTTACAATAAAAACTTTTGTCTTTTAAAATCATAGTGACATCTGCTGGTCACATTTGACGTATGGCTCTCAGTCTGTATGGAGTGTTTTTCAAGGCTAACCTTTAAGGCGTTTGTAATACAAACAAAACATATATGTTGCCATATGCATATAATTATACAAACTATAAAGTTCTCATTTTTGTATTTTTTATAAAACACTTTATAATGTGTAAATCTTTGGCTAATGTGGTGATTTTTTAAAACTGTTAATGTTATTAAGAGTTGGAAGAAATACCCACTCACATTTTTGTTTTTCTCTCTGAATGCTAAAATGTTACAGCTAAAAACTAAATGGTGAAACTAAGACGGACGTCTACACTTCTGCAAGAAGTGTTAAAAGTAAACTGGACCTGTGACGGAACTCTGGCGCACACCTGCCGTACTGCGTCATGGCGTAAGCAGCATCCGCTCCATACGTGCACACAGCGGTAAGAGTTGTGCAGGACCCGCACACATGAGCCGCGCACGACAGGATATTATAACATGAGGATTGACTGAAGGTAAGCAAACGTGTTCTTAACAAAAACAGACGCTAAACTTCAACAAACGCGCATGTTTATCTCAGAATCTGCTGCTGCATTTCAGCTCGGTATGTAAACAACGAGCGACCAAAATGTACCTGCAGTTGTTTTACTTATTGTTTATTTGTTTATTTGTCTGTACGTTACAAAGTATTTGGCTGTAGTCTTGTTTCAGACAAATTGTTAAAAAATTTAAGTTTCTTAAAATGTAACTTATCGCAATGGCATCTAAAAGTTTTAGAGAATACATTATGTTAGTATTTGATATTATTCATGCACGGTGGACTGAAACTAGTTAGTAGATGAATTAGTGTTACATAGACAGTGTTAAACATATACAGCCTTTATGTCTGTTACAGTTTTGTTTGCATAAAACAAAATAAGGTGTTTTGTATTAGTTTAGGATTTGTGCTTAAGCAGTCAAGTGTGTAATCTGGCGGGCCTAAGAAATACTGGGCTGTACCAGGAGCGGATAAACCCATAAAAGCATATATGTAATTCTTGTGGGATTTTCACAAAACAGCCTTTGTTTATGTGTGTCAAGAATTCAAAGTAATAGAAAAGAGAAAGCTCTGGTTGTTGTGTTAGTCTGCTAACAGCAGTTTTGGGTTTATTTATGATAAATGTCTTTTTAATTGATCTAGCACATGTAATGTACACAGTTATCACTAAATAAACCAGCAGGTATAAATCAGTTCATTATTTACTAATAGTGCAATAATGATTTACGCGTTTTATGATTTATGTGTTTGGTAAACAGCTTTACTGAAAGCAAGTTATACATTTATCACTGCTGTGGAAATTAAGCCTATAACCTTAGTGT
This sequence comes from Yasuhikotakia modesta, assembly GCA_036877545.1. Taxonomy (NCBI): domain Eukaryota; kingdom Metazoa; phylum Chordata; class Actinopteri; order Cypriniformes; family Botiidae; genus Yasuhikotakia; species Yasuhikotakia modesta. The sequence continues at coordinate 24,634 of JBAJNP010005171.1, forward strand.
TGACCTGAATATATATATATTAATGTTCCTGTATCAGGGTGTCCTTCTGTGTGTGTGTTAATGTGTCTGTTAATGTGTCCTCTCATTGCCAAGCCATTCAGCTGACACAATGCTTTACACAAGGCAGGTCTCGTGTTTCAGATATCTGTCTGCAGTGACAGTACAGCGTTCCTCTGGGTTACATTTTCATCTCTGTCATAGTCTGAAGTAAAAGTAAGTGGCAGTTACATATAGCTGTTGTTGTGCTATTTATTGTCCAAACCTGCAAGTCTGTTTTTTTGGTTAATTAAACTTAAGCAATTGTAAGGGGCTGACAGCCTCAGTGTCCATTCAGTTTCAGTGTATGGGAGAAGCATTGACCGAATTGATGTCATATGGGTTTAGAAACAGCATGCATCTGATGACAAATATATGAATGTTTGTTCTTTATATATTAAGCATTGGCAGCAATAAACATTTAAAATTAACATGTAAGCTTTACTGTAATCAGATTGCTTACGTTTCATGTCTCCAGAAGGGGGCAATGTATCTAAAGTAATTTGTGTGATACTTTTCAATGATCAAAAAGTGTACTGATCGAGAAAAGTTATCATTTTACATTGTGTTTCAAACACAAATAACTAGACAGAAACCTACTCCTGTTTAACCAGGAAATACAGGCCGACCAATCAGAATATACATTATTTAACATTTTAAAATGCAGTTAACTCCTTGTGGGTCAGAGTTACTGTTTTTGAGTTAAAGAACAAGCCTGAAGAGCAAAACCTGAGCTAAATATCCAGAATATTTATATTTAATGTGTATTTTGTATTCTTCTGGTTTTGTGTTCCCAGTCACCCACCTGTTGAGACAGAGAAAATGACTCAAGAAACACACTTTTGCTTTAATCAACAAGGTAAGAATCAGTTGCCCTTTATATATAGTGTACCATATCAGAATATTAACACAATGTTAACAGAAATTAGCTTTCACTTACGTCTGCTTTTGAAAAGCATCAGATTTTGTATTTGGTAGTATTTACAGTGCACAACAACATGGCCAGTTTGCATTGTATAGTTTTTCCAAAAAGAAAGTTTTAAATGCTGGGGTGTGTAAAAGGGTTGTCAGTAGAAATGCAGGGGGAGGAGAAACCGAGTAAGAGAGTTAAGGCCTCCTGGAGGAGGAGAGCAAGAGGATTTTGACGGTGATAGAGAGAAGAAAGGTTCTAAAGGTTCTTTACTAGAACCTTTTTTTGTGGAAATACTAAGCTGCAGGTAAGAAAATAAATATTCTGTTTTGGTATTTTTCATTCTGCGAGACAGTTAAATGCTTTGCTGCTGAGAATGCTGGGAATGCGAGTCGTTTAGAGAAGTTGTTTGTTTTTTCCTTTGTTTTGCTTGTTTTATTCTGCAATTTCAGGGCTGGCAGTTGTTTCCTCTATCTTGGGGTAGACATGTAATATATTATATTGTATTGTATTATATTTTCATATATTATAATTCAGTGAATAATACAAATTATAACATTCTTTATGCTACTGTAGTCATATTTAAGAAAAATGTTTTCAACAGTTTTATTCATATTTATTCTTCTTCTGACAGAGTGGAATGAGATCCCTTCTGGCACTTTCCAAAGTTGTCCATTTGACATCAATACACCATATGGGTCCCAGGTTGACTTAGACTTTGTTAAATACGTGGATGATATTGAGCAGAGCAACACCATTCAACGACTGAATTTTAAAAAGCGGCCCAGGGAGGCAAACCCTGCCTCTGAGCCGCAGAGCATTATAAACCCCACATACTGGACATCCTCTGAGTCTTTGTCTTCTGTAAGCAGTGATGAGGCCAAGAAAACCTCTCTCTCCTCGTCCTCCTCATCTTCCTCAGTCAACAGAAGGAGACCCCCACTTCCTACTTACCATTCCAAACCTAAATCCTCAAGTCAAGGTCCTGAGGTCTCTCAAGGTCTATCCACCTCTCAAAGTAATTCGGTTGGGACACCCCTCCCAGCACAACATCTCCCCTCAACCACATCAAATCATGTAGTGGAAAAGACTTTGATGGAAACATGCAAGCGTTTGGAACATGAGAAAGGATCATCCCAGACAGGACCTCCAGAACCACACCCACGACGTAGGCTGGCCAGTTTTGGTGGTTTTGGATCTAGTGGTACCCGGTCCCCATACACTAGTCTAAATCAGACCCGCACCCAAGGCATTTACAAAGGTGCAAAGATGACAGTTCTAGACCCACCTAGCCAAGGAACTTTGTTATTGGGGAGCTCACATAAGATCAGCCCTTCAAGCTCTGGTAGGGCATCCCCTGTAAGCAGTGTGAGCCCACTTCATCTTCAGTTAGTCAGAGATCAGATGGCAGCTGCCTTGCAGAGACTAAAAGACCTGGAAGAGCAGGTAAAGGCAATACCTGTCCTACAAGTGAAGATATCTGTTTTGCAGGAAGAAAAGAGACAACTGACTGCCTTGGTCAGGAGCCAACATGGTCAAAAATCAGAAGCCAGTTTGCCTGATGAACTAAAGGAGAGCCATAAGAAATCTTCAGAAGAAATGGAAGATTGGGATAACAGTGCCCTTGCTGGTTTGACAGAGTTCAACCAGCTCAGTGTTGAAATGCAACTGCTTGAAAAGAAGATCCAAGATGCACGTCTTGAGGCACAACAGTCCTCTGGCTTTGGAATGAGGGCTTTAAAATCTGTGGTCATGGGAGGTGACAACTTTTATGAGGGTGCTGGCGATAAAGCTGAGATGAAATCGGTAGCTGTCAATGTCACAGAGACCATGCTTGGTTTAGTTTCTGACAAGGAAGTAGAAATTGAGTTGCAGCAACAAACTATCCAACTTTTGAGTGGAAGGGTGCAAACGCTGGAGGCAGAACTTGAAGAGACGATGCTTAAGGCAGAAATGGGCAAGCTGAGAAGTGAACTTCGGGAAGCAGAAGCAAGGAATCGTGCTGACAAGAGTTCTACTGCACAACCGCAGGTAAAATGCACCGCCACCCAGAGTGGGTCACAAACTCAAACTCTTGCTGTTGGGGTGTCATGCAAGCCTAAGATGAGGGCTGTGTCTTGTGGCCCAGACATACATATGGAAGAGTGGGAAGTGCACAGAAAAGTAGAGAGAAAAGATCAATGTGTGGGAAGCAAGTGTGTGCCAACCTGCAGTCAAGGTGTTGGAACTACAATGCTTATGTGTGATGCTGGCACAATTACCTTGGAAACAATGGAAAAGAGCAACATTTCCTGTCAGACAGTGTGTTCAGGTGACTGCATGGTTGATATGAATGTTAAATCACTAATTTCCCAGGGAACTGTCACTGACCCAGTACGATGCAGTGATTTAGCTGTTATGGCCGCACCCCAGACCACCTCCCAGCGTACCAGCACAGCCACCTGTACAGTTTCCCGTAGCACCAGTACTTTGAAGGGCTGCATTTCTGAAGCCAGCACCAACACAAAGCACACACTGACTAGAGAGAGACATACCAACACAGCACACCCAATCACCCGTTCATTGGCAGTTGGGGATGGAAAAGTTGGCGATCGAGTGCCTGCTATTCAAACGCGGTCCATTTCCGTGGGAACCGCTGCATTTATGGAAAGAAGCACAACTACCCATGGTGCACCTAAGGTCATGACACGTGATGTTGGTGTTGGATTGACAAATATCAATGAGAATATTCTAATTGGGCTTCATACAAGGAATATTGCATGCGGTCCTTCCCGTTTGCCAGATCCTGTTAAGACACGTAGCATTGGCGTAGAGGTGGGGGATGGAAGGATACGGGATGCAGAGGGGCATGTGTTTACACCTTTGCATTTGCAGATATATCCCCAATCTGAGCCTGGACTTGATCATTACATAGATCGCATGCAAAAGTTACTTAAAGAACAGCAGGACCTGTTGACCGGCAGTCACCCTGGGCCAAAAGATGAGGTCACCCTTCAGTCTCATGGTCATTTAGATACACATGCTGAAGGTAATGTTAAATGTTTATTTATGTGTGTGTGTCTTGCATTCAAAGCATTTTCCCACTACTTTAAATGTAAAAATGGAACATAGTCATATTCCTTGCATTTTTTTCTTTCACAGTCATTGGGCAAAGCCAGACACAAAATATGGATGGTAGTTCAAAAATAAATCAGAAGAATCAAATGGAGCTTCAGATGTCGGCTGCTCTGCATGGTACGATTGCTTGTGTCAGAAGCAACTCAAGTCAGTTAGCTAGCTAGCTAGTTAGTTAGTTAACCCAGTCAAAGCTCTTCAGACTGACACCACCCAACTCCATTTCTGATACAAAAGGCAGCAGAAAAAAGACCTCAGTACAGATATTTTTTGGAGGAATCATTTTCAGCCCTCCTCTATTCAGTGGAATGTGAACAGGAGGTGAAAATAACTCTCTTTGGTTTGTCTTTTGGCTGAATGAGCCCTACACTTAGAATAGTTGGGATTCTGGAATGCTCTCATGTCTTCTGGTCTGTGGTAGACACAGACATGAATACCGTCCACACTGGAAGCCTGTTTGGTACATGGTTTGTGAAAGGCAGGAATGCCTCACTCAGTAATCTTTAAAACAGAACAAAAGAGTCCTTAACAGGTGTTTGTTTGGGCTGTTAAATAGAAATGTGTGCATGGAAAATAAGTTTGTTTAAATGATGTTGTGGCAGTCTATGAGAGAAAAGATCATGTTAAAAAAGATGCATTTCATTATAAACCATAAGCATTACAAATTTTGCTTTGTAGTTCACTGGGTCAACAGTCCAGTTAATGTAACAAGAAATCTTTTCTCATTTTTTTGTCAGGCCCACCAAGTGATGATCGATGTCTCAGGTCCATCATGAAAAGGAAAAGCATTAATCAGAAGTCCACAGATGGGGTCAATATCCCTAAGCCTGCACCTCGTAGGTAAATAAAGGGTTTCTTTATTTAAATAGAACTTATACAATTTAAGGTTGTATAAGCAAGGTATATAATGTATGCATATTTGTATATGAATAAATCGGAAATTGGTTTGTCTACTGCATGAGTTGACTTCTTAAACTTTCTTTCTCTTTGGGTCTTCAACATGGAAGTATTGAGAGCTCACAGTTCGAGGGTGGAGATTCTGAGGATGAGGTAAAGAAAAAACGAGAAAAGAGGCAAAAGGAAGGGAGTGCCAAAGACAAAGTGAAGATTCTGAAAAGAAAAGAGAGGTCAATACTTACAACAATACATTTTACATTCATATCAGTGTTTAACCACCCTGTAGACTTATAGAATTAATAATTTATAATATTTTGTTGCATTGAAATGTAAAAATTGATCATGATACATTGTTTTTTTTTGTTCTGTGTAGATACAAATTTAGCGAGAAGATGCTTTCTGTCTGCCAGACTCTGGAGGTTCATCTCAGTGGCACTAAGATCATATCCAACAGAGAACTGGTGAGCTAAAGAACGAGTATCAGTTAATCTCACTCCATCTGTATGTT
>JBAJNP010005172.1:0-30083 GCA_036877545.1 Yasuhikotakia modesta
ATTGATTTCAGAGGCCAAACATTAACGCCACTAAACACTGTAAAATATAGAAACACATTTCAGATCAGGTAGTATAAAATTTAAAATTAAATTATTTATACAAGCACATAAGCTGTTTATAAAAACAACACTAACTACATTAAACATTTACTCACCTTCGTTGCTCACTGTGCTCAATTTCATATAACAATATATTCATATAACAATAATGGCATTTCTAAAGCTTCCAGTTCGTCTGCAATAAAACAAGCAAACGTACGGTGGCCGGGAAGTGCAACATTACAACGTGTGAAACACATTTACGAAGCTCGAGACGAATTTACATTTTGGAAAACATTTTTACCTATTATAAAACACAATTACATGGGAAAAAACACTTTTACCGAGGACGAAACAAATGTACATTTTAGAAAACAAATTAACATTTTAGAAAACAAACTAACAAGACGCAAAACACTTTCACCAGTCCCGAAACAAGTTTACAATTACAGATTCTCTGGATTCACTGGATATTAGATCTCAAATTTGCCCGCATTCGGATTTCACAGCAAACTTCACTTTAGTAACGCGATCTGGCTCACATACAGTCACACTATTGCCATGTATCAAACCAAAACAATACATTTGTTTCTCACCAGTGACACCTGCTGTGCAAAGGAATATATGACAGACAAATCAATTAATCCTGAGCCAGACTATCCTGGAATGCCTATGTATGAAATAAACTAGTTTTGCCAGTCTGTCTTGAACATAAAAGTGTTTTTGCATGGGAATATTATTAATTGAGTGTTATGATGATAATGAATACTCATAATTCAAACTAATGAAATATATATAATTCAAATTTCAAATAAATCAAATATATCTACTGAAACTGAGAGCAAGAGGGCTTATGGGAGTGAAATGTACACAGTAAGGACAAACATAACTTTAATATGTTTTCATTAAAAAAATAAGCCCACCCCTTAAAACCCACAAAGGAAACATAGGCTTAACATCCTTTGGCCTTTTAACTTTGGTGGTGCATTTGCATGTAAAAGAAGTAGCCATCTTTCTGATTTTGCTTATGTTGGTGAGCCTTTTTTTTAATGCATTTTTAAGCATCTGTATCCTTTCCCAAAACATGGACTGTTGCATCTGTGTTCTTCTGGTTTCCTTTAAATATCTCCTCTTTGTATAAGTTGTCTTTATAAATTGCTCCTTTTCTATACATATTGTGAGATCAACATGTATGGAATAACAGTCCAGACTTTCCAAACAACTGCACCATATGCAAATAAAAATGTAGTGATGTCTAATTGCTGTCTATCCTTTCTATGCACTCCATACTCTGATTTTACGCCCAAATTGCAGTTGTGGATTTGTTGCCTTGCTCAAAAGTCTCGCCTCAATCATGGTATTGAGGGTGGAAAATAGAGCTAGTCACCTATGAACCCTGCCAGACTTATGTAAGGACCTCCCATTGGCCCAACGACAGATTCCAATGGCGTGGGTGAAGGTATCCCATGTGTTCTGTCTTATTCAGTACTTTATAAGATTTTACGTAATTGATTATAATTTGGCTTTATCAACTATATGGTTATTTCTAACCTGACTCCAATTCATATTTGATAAGTTGTTTCAAAGCATCTGCTGATCATAATTTAGGGCTTGATTATTTAGAAGTTCTCATATTTTTAGTTATTCGTTCATTAGGGACCCATAATCGCACAGAGCCTCATGCTTTTACCTATACACGCGATAAAAAACAACAAGTCTCCAGTATAATCCTATCTTGACACAGAATTTACGGTAACAGCTGGACCTTCTAACTTGCTGGATATAACAATTTCTTAACAACTACAAATAGACAAAGAAAATCAATTTATTATGCCAGGCAGGTTAAAACATAAGTTACAAAATAATATAAATTCAAATTTAGAATAAATGATAAACAGACTGCAAAACAAACAAAATGTAAATCATGCCGGTCAAATGAAACACACATAGTTCTGTGTGGGAAGTTCTGGTTACAAAAGGCTTCCCTGAGACTTTTGCCTTGCTACCTTATATACACAGATGAGACAAAGAGCCATAAAACCCATGGGCAGTTTGGGGTTGGGGTGACCAGTTTTAACCCTCTGATATATTACATCCTATAGTCACAGAAATTAGACCTTTTAACTCATCACACCATGACCTTTAAAATGATACTAAACATGAATATGAAATCTTGATAACTTCACAATGCACACATAACATGCTGAGTAAATGTTCTGTGATCAGAACCTAGAAAAAGATATGCAGAGGGGGGAAGAAAGGAGATTGGAAGGTGTCAACTTGGTCACCCCTGACTATCAACACCTGATAAACTTTGTTGTTTTATAATGTGTTCCGGCAGTCAAACTGGTGTCAGCTGCTTTACACTTACCTGAATTTTGCTGTGAAATCCGAATGCAGGGAAATTTGAGATTGAACAATATGATGATACAATATGACAATATGATACAATAATGTTTTGTAAGATTATGTGTGGATTTCAAACAGATAAAAAACACTTCACAGTAATTAAACTCATTGTATTTATTTGGCAAGAAAACATTAAATTAGGCCTACCAGTTATCATATGCAAGGTTTTATTATTATTATTAGTCACAACTTAATTAACCTACTTTCATTTGTTATTCAATAGTTTAGATACATTTACTATTATTCAAAATGTGTAGAAAAGAGCAGTAGTGCATTATATATATGTACAATTCTTCTAAAACAAAGTACTAAAAAAACTGAAGTTGATAAAAAACGATAAATTTAACGGTCCAGGTGATGAAAGAAAAGTTATCTTTGACCATGAATGGCTACTTGTTACTGATCTGTATGTTATTTTAAGTAAATATGAGTCATTCCTATTATAATGCAGATTTATTCATTACACGGGGTAACTCAGGAAACAAAAAATCTAAACATAAGGTAACTATCAAAAGGGCTTGTGCTGTAGTGTTTGGTGGTTGATGATAGACTAATAAAACATTCCTCTATTATTTTACATGTCTACCAAAAAGGTGAATAGGAAACAATGTCTGTGCTGTCTGTCTGCATAATAACCATATGCTTTCATAAATGCAGTATAAAGTCACCTGGGTCAAACGTTTTTTGGATCTTTACAAAATATATCTTTACATATCTACCTATTGTGTCTGACCGATGCACTGAAAGTCAATAATTAGTCAAATTACATTTTGGAACAACATTTCACAAAACATCAAAGTATGCCTTCATCTACAATATATGATTTCATCTTATAACAATGAAGTATACACAATAACTTGGACAAATGTAAAATCACTAACAACAGACAATAAAGAAATTACATGTCAACATTGTCTGCAAACGTTCTCATGCTCTAATGTAGGTGCATTTCAATCTATTTCAAACTGCTGTTAAGAAAAACTGTCTTCATCTTTCTAGGCGAGATATGGATTTTTATCATATAGAATCATATATCATAGTGAAGAATTGCAGCAATTACACTGACCAAATTGTTTTGCATGTGAACAATACTGCTCTAGTGAAATAACAGGGGTGTTATTTTTTTTTTCCAGATGTCTTCAAAACTCCACTTTGCATGCTGGGAACGTCTCATCCTGCATCGCCACGGTGCTGTTGCTCCCCAACACTGTGATTGCTAGATCTCTCTGCCTTTCATGGGTCTCCTGGTACCAGCTGAGCATAGTCAGCGAATCAAATGTAGGGATCAAAGTGACCTGAAGGGGGAGGACAAACAACCGTTATATTATCTGTATAATGATCAGGTAGTATAACCAACCTGTGCAGAACTTTTCTTAAGCAGCAAAAAAGACAATGTCTATTTGATACTATTGTAATTGAAAACTGAACACCATTATGTGTTATTATATCATCCTAGCTACTATCCAGCAGTGCTATATTGTATATAATGTTTTTGGTTTTCTTATTCCTCGATGTATGTGTTGTGAATTGCACCAAGGATTGCTACAATATTGTTGCACTCTGTGCAATGAACCTAATCTAATCAAATTGGTTCTTGCTGGTAAAAGGATTTTTACAAACACCCAAAAAGGAAAAGAAACCTTTTGTGGATTTTCTCAAAATTGAATAGTGCATTACTATTGTTCTCATTGAAACAACCGAATGCACTCTAATAACCCAATTCACTCTGATTATGTTTTGATTGTTTAACAATGCTTGTGTCTTTTTCTTTGCTGTATGTTTCATACTGTATTGATGGGGTTGTTATAGTTGTATAGTTGGAGTTCTTTTGTATTCTTGTAGGGTTGTACAAAGGTATGTAAAAAATTAAGAATAAAAAGACATGAGAGTGAGTAAATGATTTTAACTTTAAATAAATTTTTTTTTACTGGCGAATAATGGTAGGGAATCTTGTCATGTCATTGTGAATGACTGCAAAACTCACCTGCAAATCTGGCCAGGACATCTTTCCCTCTAAAAGGGAGTCCAGAATAGATCTCATAACAGTTTCTTTGTTTGGCTCATCTCCACTAATTATATAGCAGGAAGAGCGCAGGTGCCGGAAAAACTCCACATCAGCAGTAGAAGCTGCCGGGCCAGAGGGTAAATATGCCAGGTCCAAATAGACAGATACTGAACTTAAATTAGCACTGACAGAGCCTGCAAAAGAAACAACACAATTACAGATGCTTTACCTTTACAAAATTGTAAGTCCTTTAACATTGTTACACCTTTAAAGCTTGTTGGCGCTGAGACACTTTTCTTATACATACTGTTCAATACACAAGTAATAAATGACTGCATAGGAACTCACTAAATGAGGACTTTGAAGAGGCTGGTTTAGATGCACCAACGGTATTTCGGGATGTAGGCCTGTTGTCCAGACTGGATGTTGGTTTAACAGTTCCATTAGTGGATACTTGAGCCCCAGTCCTTGTCTTTCCACTCTGTGTTATGTTTGCTGATGCTGTCTTTGGCAATGCAGTTAGTCTTTTGGCCTTTGAAGTAGCATTTTTAGAAGACTGACCATCAGCCTCTGGGTCAGCCATGCAGGCACCAGGCTGAGGTGGCAATGGTGGTAAATCCTTAATTGCATCAGGTGGAGGGTCTTCAGGAGCATGTTGGGGACCACTGCCAAACAAATGACTGTCGGGATGGTCATGAGGATCCTGGGGCGACATGATCCCAGTGTCTTCCTCAGAGTCCAAGTCCTCACTAATGTTGGGACACTCTCCAGTGGCTGGTGGGACATCAGAGTCAGAAATCGAGATCAGTGAGGACGTTGTCGTCTCTTGGCCCTCCAGTGTCAGATGAGTACTATTACTGCTATGGTACGACAGTGTAACCTGCTCCTGAGAAAAGCCAGGACTTGGGTCAGCAATCTCAGGAGATAGTCCCTGTGGTTTCTGTAGAGATTTGTGATGCTCAAACTCACAAGGTGAAACCAGACACAGATCAACATCATGTGGAAGCATATCTCTCTGTTCAAAGAGCTTATTCTCTAATCCATCATACGAGTTGGCACCATTATGCGATGTTTTTAAAGATAATGACATATTTCTTTTTAAGTCACAGTTTATTTGTCCATTAATATATGCCATGTTACTAATCTCCTCTTTTAATGAATTACAAACAGGCACTTCTGCCATAGAGCGTGTGTGGGATCCCATCTGACTTTCTGCAAAACAGAGACCTGACATACTGATACCTACCTTAGGATCCTGACCAGAGGTCTGAGCAGCATAATCAGAGGAAAATTTCTCAAGGGCTTTTCCATCCTTGTTTAAGCAACAATCAAGCGATATTGGTGCAAGAACAACGTTGACACTTTTTGGAATCTCTGTGAGTGTAGAGGGAGATCCAATGGCATTGTTTGAGCTAGGAGGTCCACCCATTTTAGAATCATTAAATTGCAAATCATTGCTTACATTGTATGGATTATCAGTTCCTGAATTCAAATGGTTGCTGCTAACATCCTGCAATGGTTTATGCACATTCTGTATCTTTGAGTTTTCCACTTCTGCATTAATATCCTCAGATGTAGATATCTTTGATCCATCCGCAATGCCTTCAGATTCTTTTTTGCCTGGCTTTGGCTTCAGTTTGGTTAAAGAATCCTTTTTAGAGACCATCAGATCTTTCTTTAATGAGCCATTCTTCCCAAGTGACTTTCTAGACTCCCCAGTACTTTGCGCAGTACCAGCGGCTTTCTTAACATCCTTACAAATACTTTTGGTTGTTTTCTTGTCTTCTGGTTTGACCTCTTTCTTAAACTCCTTTTTAAATTCAGATTTAACATCTTTCTTGGGCTTTGTATCTTTTTTGATGGGCTTTTTGTAAGCATTCTCGTCTTTCTTTGTCATACTTGTAGGCAGCCTTTCCTCTTTTTTTCTAACATCCTTTTCATCTTTAGAAGGTTCTTTCTTAGTCACTTGCTTATCGTGCTTCAGTGGTTTTTGTTTCACCTCATCTTTTGGTTTGGCTTTTTCCTCACCGTCTTTCCCTTCTTTCTGAACTGCATCATTAGTGAAGTTGGTCTTGCTTTTAGTGTCTTGATTCTTTGAATCAGTTTTACCTAATTTGTCTTTCAGTAAGACACTACTAGGTCTACATTCTTTGGAAATACTCTTAAGGCTTTCCTTGCTTTCTGCATGCTTTGGCTGTTTATCCAATTTAAACAACTCAAGGTCCTTTAAACTAACCACTGCGTGTTTGAGGAAGTCTAGATGCTTTAGTTTCTCCAGTCCTTCAAAGATCTTGGATTTAGGGGTACAGCCAGGAAACAGAACACGAATTATCTTTTCTTGAAGATTAGCCGGATGCCATACCAGCAGCGCACATATGGAAACCATACTGGTTAAAGGAAAGTCTACGCTTCTCACATTAGGCCAAGTTTTCAAAAATGCCTCAAATTCTTTGCTACCTTTCACTGGATTGAGTACATAAAGCTCAAGTCGACCTACTCCCATTTTCTGATAAAGGATTATTGGCTCAATTGTAGAGCCAGTTGAGCGGCTAAGGTGTTCTGGAGAAATCGACAACTTTTTTAAATGCTGTAATGTTAGAGCAGCTTGATCACAGCTCCGAAGCAACTTGGGGTCACTCTGAACTGTTTTAAGTCTTTCTGAAGCATTAAAGAATACAACCCCTATTTCTGGGGTTGGAGATATCAGATTCTTCTGCCAATCTTCATTTCTCTGTAAGACAGCAACCTCCTCGTCCTCATGCTCAGCCACTTTTCTGTGAAGCAGGCTATTTATACCTGGCAGATTATCCACACCAATGTGTGTAAGCAATACTGAGTCAATTCGGTCTAAATGTCTCACCAGTTTCCAAAAACAGGACCGTGGATCGGACCCCCCATTGACCAAAACATTGAAACCATTCACAGCAAAGAAGGCACAGTCACCTCTTCCTCCTGGAAACACATAACAGCATGGCCGGGATAGTTTTAAAAAGCCTACTGTACTGGGTGGCACAAGCAGATCAAATGGTGTTTGAGGATCGAGCGATTCTGACAGATACTCTGTAAACTCCTGAAGGCCCTCCATCTCTGGCAGCCATAACGGCGGGTTGATTTTAATTTCTATTATTTCTTGCAAATGATGCTTTTCTATATGAGAATTGTTCCACTTTCCAAATCCAGGGCAGCTCAGAGTAAGGCTGGGTTTTTGATTAGGGTCGGCAGAGCCCAAAAGATCTTTAATCTGTGTCAGAAAACATGTTTATTAAGACACAATTTAACATAGATGACTGACGCATGCATAAACAAATTTTTACTATCACCAGCAAATAAAGCCAACGATCAGTAGATCACAGGCAATTGGCAAAGTTTTAAGCACCATAACACAAGCTGAGCACCAGAACGAGGTCCCATCAAACACACCCTTAGAGAGGCATCAGAGCCACAGAATTTAAGAAGTCTTCATAAGTACACACATATATAATACTTTTATTTCATTATTTTGAATTTGCCACACAAAAAAAAAAACAATGTTTAATGTGAGGTAGGGTAATAGGGAATTTTGTTGAATGTACAAATACTTGTAACAATGCAAGTACACAACTGAACAAAATCTATAACACTGCAACACACACATACAAACAGTGGACCTTACCTCTTCATCTGCAAATATTTGGATGAAGGCATTAAATGTAAAAGACCCTGTTTGTAATACAAGGTCTCCAGTTTCTTCAACAGATTGCCCAACAAGAATGAGCAGCTTGTGAAGAGATGTGTCAGAAACAAGACGACGAACCTATAAAGCCATGAAAAGATTACAAAAAGGGTCACGTTACATGGTATTAATATTATTAACTCCTCAAATTCAGATGCTAACTGAATTACAGTTAAAGGAATAGTTGCTCAATTACCCAGTGGTTAGTACATGCCTTCTGAAGGAAAACTTAAATAATTTGTGAAAGAAATTATCATACTTAGCGATTTATATGACATGGTTGAAAATAAGCATATCTGTATAAAATAATCACATTGTTAACTTTAAGTCTCATGGCTTTGGGTTTTGTCATCACACATATGGCAACCAGTCACATGACTCAAGAATACCAAGCTCAAAATGTCTATTTTCTTTTGCTATTATCTTTTACTTCAGAAGACATTTATTAACCAGCTAGAGATGTACGGAATTCAACTATATACAGCTGATGCCACACATAGTGCTATGAAAAAACATTTCTCCAGGACCATAGTGCTATACAAAACAACAAAGAGCCACATTAGACAGTAAGAGCTACATCGATAATAAAGGGCAACATAACACAACAAAAGACTAACACAAAGCTAAATACAAGTGCACCACGATGACGCACTGAGGGTGTGCAATCTATGCGATCTGTGTAACTAAAATTTTGGGCCAATATTCTGTTAACTGTAAAATATAAATATAACTGAAAATGGTGTACTTTGGGAAATTCATTTCCTCTTTGTGTACATGCACTAACATTGGGTAACACCAGTCAAACAAGTACTGGAAAAAGTATACTACAAAAGACAATGCATGTGTGTGTAACAGTACAAGACAGTTTAGTTTAAACATAAGGAATGAAAAGGATGTCAGGAATTATTTGCATTATAAAACATTAATAGCTGTTGTTAGATAAAGCTAAAAAACAGATACACTATGCCAATGTAGTGTGCGAATAAAGTGTGTTTTATGTTCTTTAGCGTTGTGCAAACTAGTCAGAGTACTCACCTCTGAGCAAACCAAATCATGAGATGGGTTAACTACCACCTGTGTCTCAAGCACATCTCCGCTGTGCAGCAGTGTTTTCTGGCCTGTGGACAGGTAAGATTAAGCTTTAATATGAACCCCCGTGATGCCACATAGACAACCAAAGACACAAACCAACAGAAAAGCGGTGTGGCATGTCTTTTAGCAATGAGCCATTACAGTTATGCAGGAAAAAACATTCTGGATTGCAACACTTCTTGATTTTGTTCCATTTTCCATAAATAAAGATGTCTTACAATGCATGCTGAGCAAAAGATTATACGTCTTTACACTTTCATCATTCATGGCGACACTATCATTTTGTGTAGGTGGATTACAAAGTACAGGATGTTCAAGAGGTTCCAAAAAGGATGTTGTAGACTGTCTGCAATATGTATTTCTTTTTTTGCAAACAATGAAAAACAGTCGAGTGTGACTCTAGTCTTTAGGATTGCACCATGAAGGATGCACATGGAAACATCTCTTTCCTTCCTGTAAAGAGAAACAATATCTAGAGCAAGAGAATAACAACTGGAAGATAAGGGTAGGAATGGTCAGAGATGAGGGTAGTAAATGTTACAGACTGCATAATGATTACACAGCATAAAATGTGGGTAGTGATGGGTACAGATCTTCAGAACGATGGTTACAGATTGGATGACAGTTATGATTGTTACAGATGAAGGTAGTAATAGTTACAGATTGGCGGACACATGGTATTATAATACTCCTAATAAAGAAAGAAAATAAAACAGACCAGGAGAAAAAAGTTTATTTAAGAAAGTCAAATAACAGTCACCTTCTAAATCTTAACCCAAGGTACCGTCTGCGTAACCAGAACTTATACCTGAAAACAAATGGTCCTCAAACAAAACAAAAACAGGAGGCCTTACAATAGGCAGGAACTATGGGCCATTCTGGATATGGAGAAAAAAAGCCACAGATCAGCTTTATCTTCATCCACTAGGCTTAGCTTACTTAAAATGTAATGTAACAATTTATAATGTTTGTCTTATTCAAGCATAAGCACTGCTGCAGTTCTACAAGCATACTGAACAACTCTTAAGTCAACAAAACACACTAACTAATTTAACTTTGTACATAAAAAACTAGATCTATAGATTGATTAGATCAAAAACATAAGCTAGAAACTGGTGATAGTGTTAATAACATTTTTTACGCTATTCTGTATCCTGATACTCCTATTGCCTAAAATATTGCACTTTTTGTGCTCACAAGAAAAATGTTTCCCGTCCTTTTCGTACAACAGAACAAAGGCTGGTGTTGTTCTCGAGTAATCAAAGAGTAATCCACTTGGTGATTACCAGAGGGAAGAAAAGTAAAAGTCCATATCATTTTTTGGTTATTTATTCTGTAATTCTTCTTTGCACAAACAATGTTGTTTGCTTTTTACTTCAAACATATGTTTGGCCTGTTGCTGCCAAAACATTTATTTCACCTTTAGTCTAAAATAACCACTTTTAAAAAAAATTAGTTTTTAAGGCTGCAAATACTTATTTGCAAACTTTGTGTTAAATTCATTTTATAACTGTGGATAACTCAAAAAGGGGTCAATGCCCAAAATCTTAGATATTTTCTTCCAAACGGTTTGGAGATGGGAAATAACTGGATAGTTTTGCTATCAATAGGAATTAAAATGGTACAGTATGAATGGGCAAGCAGATTTTTTCATGGCTAACCATGGTGGGGCTTGTATCCATTGTCCAGGAGCCTCAGACCAAATCAATAATGGTACAAGCATAACTTTGGGAGACCTAGCCCTCCCCACCTAACCGGGAGCTAAAATGTTTCTAGCTGCATACAAGGCTTCTTGCCATTCCATAGGAACCGTTTGTACAGCAAATCTTCTGAAATATTTTGAATGGACAAATACAGATAGGTAGCTCAAACATTATTTTGGGTATGGAGTATGTCACCGCCACCCAGTACTTCCACAACCTGTTGGATTTAGAAACAATGAATGGTGGGCATAAGCATATTCTCAGACATTGCAGGCCTCAGATACAAAGTACATAGATGTCTTTAGGCCAGGACTTATCAAAACTCAAATGCTTCACAATTTAGCATCACAAAAGGCCTTAAAATGAGAATGACCCCACCATGAAGTTGATCAGATTAAAAGTCTAGGAGGAGTTCATTAAAGTATGACACCTTGAAGTTGGCAAAATTTGCAAAAATGTAGAGGATATTAAAAATAATTTCCTACCAAAATAATAAATCTACCCAATTTGGTACATATATATAAAACCCATATTAGACATTAATTTTCGATGGGGCTGATGCGTGTGCAAAACCATGTGAATTTTCGAGCATGGTTAAGGCCCTCAAAAGTGCAACTAAAGATGAAGATGAATAAACAACAGAAAAACAATAGGGACTTCGCACAGTAGTCCTCTTAGTAATAAAGTGGCATTATATACCATGTACAGGATTATGCAGAAAAAGCAAACTACCTTAGAACCTTATAACAAAACAGCGAGGCACGTAAACTCAAAGCCAGAACATTATCTAAGCCCAGTTTAGAAAGTCTATTAAACAGTGACCTATTACAGTGTACTTGGATCCAGAATAAAAAAATGTCCAACAGATTTGGGGAAAAACATAACTGACAACTAATTATTGCCTAAATAATAAAATTTTAAGGGCACTTCTGCATATGCAGGATTGTGCTGCAAGTAAATTACAGCAGGACCCAAAAACCCAACATCTGATCATTATCTATTATACTACTACACTACAGTATCAGTATACCATCTTTTAAATCAATCTTGAGTGTTGCTGGGCAGAGCAAACTTAATCTAACAATCATAAAGAGCGTTCTTACACTCTGGGAAGGCGTTTTCGTTTTTTCCTAATCTTTGAGAAATCGGACAACACCAGTCTGGAGCTGTCATTCCACTGAAGCAGTCTCTTACCTCCCTGGAGGCCTGTACAATCAGATCTCTCATCCTACAGCACATGAATCTAGCAATAAATGCCTGTGGTTTTTCATTCAATTGAGGAAGGGGGGGGGATCGGGGGGCAAATGCTCTGTGTGCATGCTCAACGTCCCAACCATGTGATACCATGAGATAATAGAATACCTAAATGCCCTCATGTCTGTCCCTTTGCTGTTCTTCGGTATTCCAATAAATCTCAAATTATTGCATCTGCTCCTATAGTCCATATTCTATCGTCCATCTTCTATCGCTCAGTATCACGATTAACCTAAGGTATTCATTTTAGGTGACTGTTATCAAGAAATATATACCTCAGAATGTTGTAATCAATCCAAAAAAAAAAAATTTGGGGAGCGTTGTGTGATAAGAGAAAATATTCATTTTTATATGTCATTATTTTTTGAGTCATTATATGACATCTCAAAATAATTTTAAGTGAAACAAGACTACAATGGGGGAAGCTGATATAATATACACACATATCCCTCTACTTGTTGCATGTTTGTACATTAAATCTTTGCATTGGGCCTCCATATAAAAAAATACAATATACATCTTGTTGAATTCTTACCTTTGAGGTCCTCTGAGATGATAGCTGAGTGTCTTGAAATGAACAGTTTGAGTTGTTCATCTAGGTTGCAAGCAGTCAGGTCTACATCCCAGGAGCGTATACCTATTTCAAATATAAAAACCATCAAACTGGAGAAAAACTCATTAATCATAGACTCCATCAACTACCCAGCTGCAGATACTGTACTACACTGTAGTTGTAATGTTACTTTAATTGTAAGTCCCAAAGGTATAAGATGTATTATACGTTTGTTTTTAGATGTGTTTACTTACGCTATACTAGTCTAGGGAAGATGGTTTCTATTGTTCCTTCAATTGTAAGTCGCTTTGGATAAAAGCATCTGCTAAATGCGTAAATGTAAATATATCTGTCAGGGTCCTAGCTTCCTTGTCTGGATTTTTTGTGCCAGAATGTTTTTGAATCCTGTGTTTGAATCCAGACAGAATCCAGACAGAATCCAGTGATCTCTGTGTTGCTCTTTCTGTGGAAACACATGGTAAGTGATTGTTTACTTTGTGCCATGTGCTCTCAGGTTTTAACCCTTGACCTTGCCCTCGTCTCCTCGTTAATTATCCAATAATTAGTTCATGCCAGACTTTGTTGCCCTCCTTGTCGGCCTCTTCCATTTATTGACCTTGCATCTGTTTCTCTTTGCCAGTTTGTATCCTGCCCTTAACATAAGTTTTCTGTTAAAACGGTTTCAGTATAGCCTTAAATAAGCCATATTTCAGGTAGCTTGGATGTAACATCTTCATTACAAAATTACCAAGTGTTATACTGGTAAGGTTCTGGTTTCAACTGTTTTCAAGTGATTGTCAGACTACACAATACGACACAAATCCAAATGCACAGAGGGTTAAAAACTCTCTGAAACACAACACTGAAAACTCTTTAAAAGGTGGTTTAAGACGCGTTTCTGACTCGATTTCGCCGTAAATGGATCTGGTTGTTCAAGCCGCATATGTAAGCCGTTTACTTCTCCCAAGATGGTCTGGAGGAATGTCAAAGCATGTTATATCCACTCTTGGCGGAGACATAAGCTGACAAGCTTCTTAAATGGTCTGTCCTGTTATTATTAGTGAAGAACTAGTATGCAAATTATTTACTCAAAGCAACTCCTAATCAAACTTACTCGGTTGGTATTATAAATACCACATTATTTTGGAACTTGGTTAATAATTTGGAATGACTGGGAATTATGTAAATGTACAGATTGGGGGGGGGGGGGGTAAACAAAATATGAATAAGGAACGTCATAAGCCATTATCTAAACAACAGATATCAATATTATCACACAGCCAAGAGTAAGCGGCAATGGTAAAGAAGCTAGAGTAGAACGATCACTTAAAAGTAGATGGAAGTACTAATAAACAGGAAGTGCTTTTATGTTGTGGTCAGACATATGACTGTTGAAAGACAGCACATGATGATTTTCTACCAGTATGATTATCTGAAATCTGTAAATGCTAATAACACTTAAAACATTGAATCTAATTTCACTTTGCAACATTCCAAAAAAGGATGTTAATCAAACAGCCCCTAAATACAGACTAAATGCAAAGATTAAACAAATAAAAGCTGAATACAGAGATGAGAGCCAGACATTTTCCTAAAATTGAAACAGCACAGATCCATCCTCACACACAATAAATGTATCAGCTGCATAGTTAAAAAAACACTTACATATAACTGTAGTCTTTTGGCAATAACGTGAGAAAACATGTCACCAAAACGTCTATTTCACAATGATGTGCACCTCAGCTCAGAGCTAGTAGAACTTGCAGATAGATTTCAAGCAGGTCATGTGAACAGGGAAGTTACACTGGGTTAGCCAAGTTTAAGGAAATAGGCTACATTATTAAACTGTTCTGCTTTTTATGTATCTAGCGGCCAAGACCCCAGACAAACTACTATGTGAAAGATAATAACATACTACAACTGCATATCTTTGAGATTACATGCAAATAAATGTGGCAAAAGAAGAAAAACTGCGAGAGAGGAATCTACTTAAATTCTACAAAACCAAATTTAACAAGAGTTTTTAAAGCTGTTACATCTCACATCAATTTCTTTTATGGATGAAGACTTTATGATGACGTTTAACAGTAAATGTTTAACAGTAAGTATATAAATATAAACTCTGTGATCATTCAGCTCATGCCAGTTTATTCAGCTGACAAATTGAAAGCAGGTCAAGGGCATACGAGCCAAAGGAACTCCAACCAAACATGTACCATCTGCATTTGTTACAGGGTTACACTGGTGTCATATAGCAACAATAAGGAGCCTTCCAATATGAATACAGCAGGCCATCAATCCATCACTCTGACTTTTATGTTACAAGCAATAAAGTTCTCAAACATGTAATAAGGTTTTTAATGAAATACATTAAATCTATACCTGTGGCAAAAAACATGATGCAATTTTAAACTGTAGTGTGAAGCAAGTTATTCATTATCTTCCATCGTGTTTCTACACTATTATATAGTAACTTTAGTAGCACATTCTACAAAGTGTTCAAGTCACTGTTTAAGCACGTCATGAGTTTCATTGTTTCCCCTGAGCACGTAAACGCAGTGATGGGCGAAAGCTGCGCTGTAATTTAATTACATGCCGCTCCTATAAAAAACTTTACCTCTTTCAATCTCTGAAACAAGTACATCCACAAAGCCAGAAGATCCGGGCTGTCCAACAATGACAAGCAACGAGTATTTATCGCTGCAAAAACCGGGATGTAAAGTCCGATTGAAGTTTTCCATGCGTGCCAACTCGTCGATGTGGTCTGCCGCCATATTGCAAAGTTTACACAAATTCAAGACGTCCGATTCACGACCGAATCGTTTGTTTAAATTGATTCTATTAAAAGATTTGTTCGAATCGATTCGCAAAGCGCAAGTAAACGACTAAGCTACTTAACCGAAAGCACCTCTGCTAGGGTAATACATACTATAACCACAAACTTTACACTAATCGTGTTAAGCCTAATTTGGCTTAAACTATAAAACAATGTAAAATGGTACAGATATCGGGACAATTTTGAATCATAAATCGAAGATTCGGTTCATTGATCACTATCACTACCGATCACTATTCGAACGAACCGAATCTTTCAAATGATTCTGACTCTCAACGGTGAAGCAAATGCGGAAAGGAAACGCCGACCTTCCAATGTTAGTGATGGTACTGGAGGTAGTTGGTGGTTGTGTTAGAGGTAGTATAAAGTACTTTAAATGTAATAAAAACCGTGCAGCTCATGGCATAAGTATAAATTATAGCAGAAGTTTCAGATTCGTTTGAAGACCACTTTACCAAATGCCCATTAAACGACAACTATAAAAATGTGCCTGTCATAAAATAGTCCTGTTAGTAACACATAAGTTACACATAAGGGTAGTAAAGTATTACCTGCTATTGCGCACCCGGAGAACAAATGAGAGCTTGTAAAAAATAACAGAGACATACAAAATGCTTGTATTTATTTGCTACAACAGTGATGAGAAATAAAGGATAGCTTTAACAATCATCTGTAAGCATGAGGAAATGTTGAATTATGACAGTTTCACAAACACTTGAGGATGGAGAAACTGCAGGTTGTTCCTCCTGGACAGCTGCACAGCTTCCCAAAACGCGCACCTTTCCGAATTGCACACTGCTCACCTGCGTCACACTAAAGACATTGAAGACCTTATGTTAAATACATTCTTCTTTACAAACTTCTTTAAACTTCATTTGCATATTCTTAATCCCATTTTTCAATTTGGGAGGGATCCAGTTGTGAATCATTTGACAGTCATCAAATCATACATTAAAAACTTTAAAGACAGACAGGTAGGTAGACAGTGAATCTTGGAGCAGCAAAAATGTTCAAAATAAATGCCTGTAACCATTAAGCCAGGAAAGACAACACACAGACTAAAACACAGTTTAAAAACAATAACCTGAAAATGTTAATACATGTACTGTATTGTGCTTAAATTATTTTACCATTAAATCTAACTACATTTTTTGACAGTAAATAATCAGATGACTAAAATGTGGGGGACAAGCATAGATTAAATGCACATTTTTGTGTTGGATAAACTCATAATTATTCATGTAAAACTGCACACATAAAATCGATACTAGATAAATAGTAAGTCTGACATTATTTATAAACTGGAGGAGAAACCAGTTTTAAATTCTTATTCATAACTGCAGCAAGTTCACTTTAAATCTTGTTACAGCAGCTTTACACATTTCCTTGGGAATACTGCCTTAAGAATAATGCCTTAGTGAGATAAAAGAAAAAAATAACACATATTAGAAATTACTTAACTTAGAAATTACTTAACAAGTAATCATTTTTAGTAATGTAATTGTTAAAATAATGTTTGGCTTTATTATTTTTTTGCTCTTACGTTTTCTTGAAAGTCCCAATTTGGAACCCCCAAACTAGTAGAGTACATTACCTTAAAGCTGATTTACATTGAAAAGCAACAAAACTGTTTGCAAATGCAAAAATATATTAAACTGGGGTTTTTAATTACTTTTATTAAGCTTTTTAATGTAAACTTTGATGTTGTCTCTTCTTCAATTAGTATATGGCGAGTAAAAGCCAGTAAACCTGCAATGCTTTTTACTTTTTGTTGGTTACTTATCCTGTGTAATAAAAGAAAGAATTAAAAACCATTTGTCCTCTCTGATGAAAGAAAAAAATATATTTACAATACCAATTATATTACAATACCAAAAATATTGGTACAATTATTTTGTTGACACTAATGCAAACTAACTGTTAATTGATCATCTGTTAAAATTAAAATCCTTTATTTTTATCCTATTATTAAGTGTAAGTGCTAATCTGGTATACCAGAAATAGAAATACTGCCTTAACACAAACAGAACAGAAATGATCCATTCACAGAAAATGCTAAATGGACACTGAAAGTGATACTAAGGATTTTATTACTGAACATATTAAGTTAACTGAACATATTAAGAGAACTTACCGACGGAACCCAGCCGAACTTCTTCTCTGCAGTGGGAATCTGTTTGTTTCTTAGCTTTTCAAGAACCTCTTGCAGGGCTTCAATCTATAAGAATGTATTTACTGTTAAATTTTCTAATTCTAAAATGACTTATAAACTGTCCATGAAGTCCATTTTATGTACATTAAATGAATAAGTTCTTACTAGCTCTTTCTCCTCTTGAGCCTTCATGTCGTCTTCTGGTGAGCGGATCTCTAGAACATCATCGCAACTAACAAACAACATTAAGATGGAGCAGGTAAAAGTTAGTAAAAAGATCCGATCTTTAACCATTGTGTCAGGAGCTAGCTCTGCTTTAAGACAAATGTGTATTGTGACCAACACGTCTACAAGACTACAGGAAGACCTTCTGAACAGTATATATACTCTCTGTGCAATCACATAAACTCATTCAAAATGCATTAAAATAAAATGTTGTAGATGACGCAGTTTACGACCTTATAGCACCTTCAAAGGCAAAGTAAACAATCAGCTATCTGTCACTACACTGGTTCCATTCATCTAATAACGTCACCATTATGAATTATACATCTGACCCATGAACCTCAAACATCAAACCATTCATGTACACCTAACCTCATCATTCACTATAATTACCAACCTTTTTTATTTCCGGAGACATGAAACTGCCATTTTTGACAGGAAGAACCAGTTGCATATATGTTGGTTTTGTGTGTCATGGGTTTTAGGTGAATCACAATAGGCAGTATCACAATCATTTAATCCACAGTCATACTTTATTTTACATTTGGAGTTTTAAAGAAGGGGAACATGGTTTCTTTGTTCAATTTCAAAGTTTACTTGAGCTTGTTTTTTAAATTCCTGGAATAAGGTTTACAATGAGGCTCTTGTCCGTGTAAAAGTGTTCACCAAATAATTTGGTTGAAACCTTGGATCTTATTTCATTCACTGTGCAATAGTGATGGGAAGTTCGGGTCATTTTACTGACTCAGATCTTTGAGTCTCGCTCAGGAAAATGAACGAATCTTTTTTTGAGTCGTTCGTTCATCACATGACAGCCCCTAAGCTTAACCTTTGCAGCATGAGCCGGAAACAGAATTGATTAGTTCATCTTTCGAGTTTGTTCATCATGTGAAAGACATCACGTGAAGACACATTACACCCAGTTCTGATTTTGGATATAACTTCAGCAAATGGATTTAAATGCTCTGGTAGGGTCTTCATTACACCTATCATTACACAAAACAATAAGCTAGACACAAATCCCAATTATGAACTGTAATAAACTCTGAACATGAAAATGCGTCACTAAAATTCACAATATAGGCAACAGCACATACAACACACCTCAACACATATTCATAATCCCTAAAACACATGTATGTATGGCTCAGTGGTGTGTTTGTAGAAAGTGTGACCAGAGAAAGCTAATACTCAATACACAACAGGAGTGAGTGGTTAAATTTGATAATAGTATGTATGTGTTTGTTTTTCTATGTAGTTCGGCTTGCTTGTTAAGTATCATGCAGACAAAACTATACTTTAATGTTTATGATTTGCTTAAAGCACTGCCTGAAAGCAGCAATACAATTCACTCCATATGGTGATATTATTAGTTGTAAAAATTGTGAGCATTCCTTTAATACACCATTTTAACATAGTCTAGGTCTTATTTTCCTTTTACTTTTTACAGTTGTTTTCATAGTTTTTGAGGATGAGCACATCATATAATCTGTCCATGATAGGGTCTGTCTGAAGTAGTTTGATGAGTTTTTGGTATGAGCCTTTTGTTTGTCCAGTTATTTTTGACCATTTGTTGTTCTTTTGACACTCAGCTTTGTTTTTTCTTATTTATTGTCACGTGAGACAGTATTGTGAATTACTGTAAGATCTAGAAATACCTCAAATGTGTCACATCTGCACAGTGTCTACTACACCTTACCACAAGAGGGCACTCTTGTACTTTGGACTTAGTTGCCCTGTTACCTTGGTTTGACTGTGCCTGTTTTCTGCACCTTTAATAAACTCTTGTTTAGCAATACATTCCAGCCTTTCAACATGCCTTATCACAACATGACTGACACACATATAACACCATAAACAATAAGTTATGAGTATGTTACTGGTATCGCTTCCTTTTATTTCTTTTTATATTTTATTTAATTAAATGTTGGTCATCATTAGAATAAGACTCAAAGACATAATGCATACAGGCTGATTAAAGTATCAAGTCTTGATCACTGAAGGTTTCTGACGCAGTTAAGTTTATCTGTGCAGGCTCTGTAGTGTTCAGAGAAGCAACGCTGTCGAAAACAGGCTTGAACTCTTTCCAGGGTTTAGATGGACAGTTCAGTGGTGTGCGCTTAGCTGTACCAATGTTTTCCTTAGATTCCTCTGAGGATTCTTTAGTTTTGGTAGTCGGACTCTCTGGTTTCCTCATGGCCCTTAAAGGAGACCAGCCTGGTGGACGCTTAAATCTTGAGACAGACTAAAAAACATGATGCATGTAAGTATACTGAAAGCCTGTATATTTATACTTTTTATAAGGTGAATTAAATATTTTGTATTTCAAACAACCAGTAACAACCAAACACCTCTATAAAAATTGGTGCTTAAATGGTTTTTGAAGAATAACAGTTTTGTAAATTTACTGTACCAGATAGAAACTACACTAATAATAGTAGTAAGGCTTTTCTCTGTGTACACATGTCCTTACAAGTACAATTTTGGCTGTATTTTTGTGTCCCTTTTTTCAAAATTGCTCATGAAATTTTAAATTTATTGTCCCCCCTTAACTGTCACATGAAATGTATGCCCATGTCGCCATCTCACCCTTCTGAAACCTGGTGCACATTCTGCATGCACCTCTGGGACCTCGTGTCTCCAAGGGGCCACATCCACAGTAGAGTTACACTGCATAAACTCCTAAACATCAAGCATTTTATGAGTGAAGCTACATCTACAGATAACAATGGTACTTTCCTTACATTTGTCCTAATAAACTTTTAATTATTATGAAAGTAAAAACATATTTTTACATATTGCCATGTATACATTTCCATGTTGAAAATGGGCATCTTTTTATTTTCAGGGGGTTTTGGAACATTCTGTCAAAGTGACTAATTTATTTTGTTATAAATATTAAATTATGTGGGAAGCATGAGGAACGCAGTCGTGTGCTGTATCCAGTCATGACTGTTAACATAGTAAATTTGCAAACAAATGCTAACCTGGGGTTTCAGAATCAGATCATGAATACCTGGTGTTAAGTCTTAAAACCTGGTTAGGTATCAGTAGTGTGAAATGTGAAACAGATATACCGGGGTTTAGAATCCCAGGGTTAACAATTTAAAGTAAAAAAAGCCTTTCTCTCAAACTACCTGTAAAAATAGTTACAGATGTTTTTCAGCTGAAAATGATGGACTGGACACAAAAGGTCTATTTTATAAAATGACCTACCAACTGATTTAAAATCTTACCGGTTCCTCTTTAACTGGGTGGCAGTCGTCTGTAACAGCTTTGAATTCTGATTTTGTACAGTTGCTCTTTTCCATGTCAAACTGCAGTTTATACCTGAATCCAGCAACAACCTATATCGAGTAGAAGCACATCATCCTGTTCAAAACCATAAGCTTAATAATTTTCAGGGGGAAAAGTAGATGACATTGAAACAGGGTGGACCCCTCTCTCCTCACTTATGGGTGTCTGAAGAAAACACTTACCTGTTTTGTTGCTGATGACAAGTCCTTAAAGATGAAGAAATGTAGGTGATTTAAAATGTTGTTGGCTTTGGCCAGAGAATGAAATAGTGGCTCTCTAAGGTCCTCTTCATTTTCAATATTTTCAGGGCAGCCCAAACAAGGTGCAACCTCAGAAACAATAGATGCATCAGCTGCCAAGGAAAGTTTATGAAGAGAGATTTTTTAAGATTTCCTTTTGTATTTTTAATAATATTATGCTTTACACATTTAACTAAAATCTTATATAAAACTACTAAACCTATTAAATAAACTGATGTCATTAAACATCAACTAATGGACATCGACAGTGCTTCCAATAAATTTCTATGAATGTTTGGAAGTGTTTTTGCTACCTTGGTGCCACTAATGGACATTAGCGTTTTGGAGATTGTGGCTTAAGAAACAGGGTAATGTTTATTTATTTATACAGCTCTATAAATGCCAGTCTTTGCTAAATTACTACACAAGCGCACCCCATTCTGCTTAATGAGGTACTGGTTTGGTGATCGCCTGAACCCAATCCTTTTTAATAGGGGAAACATAAAAAGCACTGCTTTAATCAACACTCTCCTCTTGCAATGTGACCAGCTGGATGGTTAAAAAAAGTCTTTCTAAGATTATTCATAGTGTTACTGGCACAAGTATTCAGTGAGCATTAGATTGCTCCTATCCTTAATATTTTGAAGATGGCAGTTCACAAAAAAACAAACTCAGACTAGGGTGAAGTGCATGGCAAGAATGGTATGAAATGGGCTACATGCAGGGCTGAAGTCATGTGAAGCCAGAAAAAAGTGCTCTATCCGGGAAAGAAGAGCCAGGCTAAAGTTGCAAAACTGTAGCAGACTGAAGTAAGGTAATATTTTTCTGAGTCAAATTTTTAACTTTGCCTTTAAATAGACACACTAAAAACAAGTTACGCTCTGAATTTTGGATAAATACTTCAGCAGTTCCCAAAAAATGAAACTCAATTGTTCATCTCAATAATACATGCACCTGAAAAAACAAGTAACTGATTATTTTGCATTGTCTCTTGTCTCTGTCTTGAGTTATTAGCCACTGTGGGTAGCTCCAGCTTTAATTTGTTCCTCTGCATTACCAAAACACTGACTTTCTGTGATTCAGATGCAGACATCAGAAATGGTGATTAAATTAATTACCATGCAGTGATAAACTACTATGTAAATGTTTGTTTCTTCCAAATTAAATGTGAACTTCAATGAAAGGTCTTCACTTCTTGCAGTATTTGAATTGTATTTGATGGCATCTGATTTAATACCTGTTTCCCAAAGCCATTTAGATTTTTGGGTGTATTCCTGGGCTATGACTTAAACATGCGTATGCCTCACAAGGGTTTACTTAATAAATGTTTACTTGCCTTGTTTAATTTCTCTCCCAAAATTCCATAATCTAGACCATTAAGTTAAGGTGTTTAAATGACTATTACAGTTGACTTGCAACTCAAGTTATACTAAAACCATCCCAGTGCTCTTCTTCTGAATCGTTCAAGAAGAAAACCGATACACAGCACAAGATTATTATTGTTAAGACTTTAAATGATCAAGTAACATCCAAATTGCTCTACATCTTTATTCTTTCCTGATCCCAGTGTAGTGAGCATACTTTATTGTTTACAAGTCATTTACAGTTGATTTTAAGGTTTATGGAGATCACTGTGGATAAGTGTCTAAATGCCAAGTGTTGTAGTTGTATTTTAAAATGTTTATTCAAATAAAAATTTAATAGACTTCAATTTGAGTTTCAGACTGGTTTATTATTTGTATACAAATGTCTTTGGTCAAATTAAGCTGTAAAATTGATACATTTTAATGGAACTGATTTCTAAAGATGTTTAAAAAAAGCTTATGGTCTCTTTCCATTGATACCACAATCTAAATTTTGAAATTTGACTCATTTTGACAGATCGGCGAACATCTTTTAATCTTATAAATATTAGACAAAATATAATACCATTTAAGTACATTTTTAAGTGGTGTAACTGAACTAAAGAAGTTAGTGATTGGTTTTACTGAACCTTAAGTGTTTGAGATGTTGTTGGTTGTGCTACACCGCTACCCTAGTTTAATAATCGCTAATAAAATGTTATTATTTGCTACTGTTTTGTTGTACTGTATTGTTGGATTTGCTTGTCTGTTTACATGTACACTTTTTGTTTTAAGTCTTAATCAATTCTAGTCATGATTTCATGCAATTTGTAGTACTGAAGTACTACTCATTTTGCATTAGGTTAAAAAGTTAAAGTAACTATATATAAAAACAAAAAGGATTAAATGTATTACAAGGGCTATTATAAAAATA
The DNA here is from genome assembly GCA_036877545.1 of Yasuhikotakia modesta. Taxonomy (NCBI): domain Eukaryota; kingdom Metazoa; phylum Chordata; class Actinopteri; order Cypriniformes; family Botiidae; genus Yasuhikotakia; species Yasuhikotakia modesta. The sequence goes on from JBAJNP010005172.1 coordinate 23,794, forward strand.
CAAATATTAACAAACATGTACGTACTTACAGAAATACTTACAAATACAAATATACCGTATCATAATACAGATTCTATTGGTGTAACCAATGCAACAAACAACCTACCTGAACAGTCATGTAAAAGTAACTGCTGATCTGCTCCTGCGAAAAGAACTTCTGCACGACAGGTTCTGAGTGCCTGAGAAGCCACAAAATATACATTAAAATCTAAGATAAACGTTCAAATCTAGGTTGTGCTCATAATCTAAAGAGAAGATTAAGCAACAGCCTCTCATATGCTATTAAAATAGATTTATACATGATACTAGACACACATTTTCTTATTGTCAGATACAGTTATGATAAAGTCATGTTCTTTAACAGAACTAAAACACTGTAAATATATAAATATAATTACACATATTATTTTAAGGTATTTGACTGTTATTGGTTAATCCCATTTTTTATAATGACCACTACAATTAAACATTGTGACAGGCAAGAATGTATTAGAATGTAAATTTTGTGTAGTTTTGTCTTTTGAAGAACTTTATCTCATAACAATTAAGCTATATAATTGGTCTACTGGTTAAGGAGTCGGGCTTGTAATCGGTAGGTTGCTGGTTCGATTCCAGCACCAACAGGTAGCAACTGAAGTGCCCTTGAGCAAGACACCCAACCCGAGATTTCTCCCAGAGCACTGCAGGGATAGCTGCCCACTGCTCTGTGTGTGTGTTCACAACTTACAGGGTGTTTACTCCTCACAAAGGATGGGTTAAATGCAAAGGTAACATTTCAGTTATGGGTAACCATAACTGATAAATACATTTTACTTTAATTTGAGCAATTATTTTGTGTCTTTCGGTTTTTTATATAAAAAGCTGTGCAATAAGAATGATAATGTCAGCCAATTGCTTGAAATTAAGGTCCTGATCACCCTAAATCTTAAAAACTGGCTGAAGCTATATTATTACTAACCTCAGCAAGTCTTACCTTATCAAATTGTTGCAGATAGTCACATTGTTGCCACACTTTTTCTCCACCTACAGGGCAATCTGTTTCTCTGCTCGTGAACCGCACAGACAGAATTTCCCCCGACTCATTCTGAGCCTGGAAGAATGACAGTAATACAAAGACCATCTTATTTTGCATGGATTTCAAATAAATTGTACAATGATGATGTACAGTAGAAAAACTAGCAAAGTGCAGAGAGGTGTTTTTGAAAACACGCAACTGTACACACACGTCCTATACCTTGGTAGCCTCCTTGATTTCATACAAAGCCAGCTGTGTGCCTTCGGTTAATAGCTCATTAAACTTGGTAAGAGCTAAATTCACAACATTCTCCACATGTTTATCATCACAAGGAACGCTGTCGGTTTGCCCACATCCTTCAGAAATGAACAGCAAGACGAAAGCAAAAATCAAGATGCGTCGTTCCTCCATTGCCCTGGAATCATGAATATCTCTGCTGACAGTCTTGGAGTGAGAAGGTTCAGATGTCCTTGCTGGACTCACTGTTTGTTTCTGTAATCATTTACTTACTGTTATATGGCTCAAGCCTGGGTCTGTCTCCACCTATTCAAATACAGTGAGAGTCAACCACAGCAAAGCAAATGTTTACTCATTTCAAATGCACTCCATTACACGCACACCTTTTGGGTCAATAGCGTAAAAATCATGACTGACTTTTACAAAGATGTGCATAAGAGGGAAATTTACTGGTTGCATCTTTACCATTTTATTATAGCAGAAAAATTATTTTACAAGAGTAACCCATAGCTTTTAATTACACTTGGGCTGTGATGTTTGGTTTTAGACCAGTGGGTAGACGAATAGGATTACTATTACTGTTTTATTTTTCTATTTATAAATGATTTATTCATTTAAATAAGTATTAAAATATTTTAAAATATTGTTACTTGTTTTATAATTTAATAAGTAAAAAACAAGTCCAGTACTCTTTAACAAAAGCAAACATGCGCTGTTCACCAGCAAATTGACAGACCAAAGCAGTGTGTATTTAAGGACACACTTTGTCCTCCTCTACCTTTGATCTGTTTTCTTTCTCTATTTCATAATCTCTTTTTCTATTTCATGCTTAATTGAAAGCAAATGTTGCTTTAATTTGTTAAGTGTTGTTAAATATGTGAAATATTAAAAGAACAAATAAATATGATTTAGTAAAGATTTAGAAAAAAACAAAGATTAAAACCATTTAAATAAAATCATGTTAACAGATTTTCCAGAATAGTTTGGGGTATGTAGGTGATGCTTCTGTTTAGATCTTTTACGTTATTCATAGGTTTATGAATTCTTAGGTTTAAGATCAATACAAAAGTTGCAGTTTTGATTTTGCTTAAGCTTACAAGTTCATGAAGGAACAAGATGTTCTTTGTTTGACAAATTTTTATTTCCACTAAAGATTTGAATAATAAGTCCTTGTTGTTTAGCAGATAGTTGGGTACATTTTTTAATACATGCAAAAAAAACAACAAGGTGGAAAACCAACAAACCAGCACAACGGAAACAACCACTGAACGAATCATGATTATGTTCAGAACCCATATTTGGTTCTTCCTGTTCTTGTTTTTCCTGTTTGAGTATTCCTATTTAAGTTGGTTTCTGTTTTGCGTTCCTGGTCTATTCTTAATAGTAGTTCGTCTATGTGTATGTATTGTTGGGTGTTTCTGTTTCCTCGTCTGCTTCCATAATTCCATTCTTATTTTTTTTCTGCCATTAAACTGATTCTGCAGACCAAACCATAAGTACTAGAGAGTTGAACTTGGCCAGGTGGTAGGTATCAATTTGGGGAGGGATTGACAAAATTTGACCCACATTGACCAATACAGGGTGCCACAGTGATCACAGATGTGTTCATAACTCCTTTCATTTTTATGGAATCAACAAGTGCTTTATATCGTTAGAATAATTTTCAAAACATACTTTTTCAACTGGACCCAAATGAGTGCTGAATTAGCAGGTATTTTAAACACTAATATCTTTGAACCTACACAAAAGACTGCAAACAGGTACTTATGTGGATTTGCACCTAGTCCCTGTTGTCTGTGTAGTCTATGTCTTCTGTGGCATCTTTTAACTCTTAAGGTGCTTGAACCCTGATAATGGCAGCTGTATTTGCTGCTGCTATATTGGCTGTTGGCAGCTATATATTTTCTACTATGTTGTTTATTTAATTTAATTTTATTTACTTAGCTTTTTACAATGTTACATTGCTTCACAGCAGCTCTACACATAACACAGAGATATATTATAAAAATAATTTATAATTATTTTACAAAATTTATTTTTGCAAATACTATGTGCAAGGTATTTTAGTAAAACAATAAGGAGGTTTATAAAACTAGGTTTATAGTTGGTTAATTAATAAAGAGTTGACTGGACCAATGGAAACTTAAACACATTTGGACCATTTGAATAAATGTACATGCATTAAAAATACCTGTCATTATGTGTGTATGATCTATAAGAGGGTGACTATGACTAGGGTGACAATGGAGACCATGCAACATGTAGTCAATTAACATGATATGCCTTCCAGTTTACATGAAGATGGTAAATACACTGCTCAAGTAATTAAAGGAAAACTTCAGATCTCAATGGGGAAAAATATCATGCTGGATATCTGTGCTGCTATATTTACACCTATATAGATTGGGTAGCATTTTAGGAACAAACAGATACCACACCATTTCATGGAAATGAAAATTACCAAACAACAGAGGGCTAAATTTAATGACACCCAAAAAAACATAGTGAAAATATTATGCTGCAGGCTAGCTAGCAGGCTCACTTGCACTCTCTGGGTTTGAACCCAAAACCTTTGTGCTGCTAATTGTAACAGCGGGTAGGTGCCTTGCTCAAGGGCACTTAGGTTGCTACCTGCCAGCGCTGGAGTGAAACCAGCAACCTATGGATTAACTTTTTCCTAGGTGGTCAGCCAAATGAATCAAATAACCCAGAATAGGAATAACCTCACTGACACACCGTGGCATAGCTGTGTTGACATCAGTTGTGTTACTGGCCCAAGTATTCCCTGTTGGCTACAATATTTTTCCTTTATGGCACCATCAGCAGTCTTACATTCTCCCGCTTTGCTCTATCCCGGTAAGGGAGGAGGCTGGCATCCTCCCATCCTCTTGTTGTAGGTAAGTAATGTTAGCAGGTAGCCTAAAGTCAGAAAAAGAATCAACAGGCATTTTTAAAAGGCATTATATTAACATTTTCCCAATCTTTTTTGTCAACAAGAAGAATGGAGAAACATAGTTAGAATGTACTAGGGTCTGATCACTCCCAGTAACCATAAGGGCCTCCAATTCCCTTTCATTCACTTCCACTGTTGGCGTCGGTGGTGACCACTCCACTTTTACTGATGGTGCACTCTTGACTCACTGGAATCAGATGAAAAGACCAATCCTGCTTTGGCCACCAGCAAGCTGCTGCAATTCTTGATAAAAAAATGCTCAATGTCATTAGAGTCAGATATCACAGATAACTGATTATCTCAGTTGCTTGTTTTGTTAGCTTGTTTTGATCAGTTAATTTAACTGAATTATTTTCAGTACAATAACATAAATTCTCATCTCAGCAATGGACTGTGCAATTTCCATTATGCAGGAACATTTTTTATCTCAGAAACAAAAATGTGATTTCAGATTTAGACACATGCATCCAAACTTTACTCGAGGGTAGTGACAGGGCTTTAGAGCAGAATTTGGGTGTGACTAGCTCCATATAGTAAGATTTAGATCAGATTTAGATCTATTTAACAAAGAACAGATCTGTCTGAGTCTCTGTCATTTTTTTTCCCCAAGGTCCTGTAGGCAGCTGTGTGAGGCCTGGATGGTGCCGGAGAAAGGATGGGGAGACCAGTGACATCAATGAGAATATGATGGACTGTAATGAACTACTAATATACCTATTAACCCCTATATTAGCTAAATTCCATATTTGTTCCCTGCTCTGTCACAACAGTGAGTAGCTGTAATTATAACATTCTACCGCTTCTGCTTGTAACATTCCTTGGTGTTTGACACAATCAGACTCAATAGTTTTAAAGGGAACCTAGAGTGGTTGAACAAGGTATTGATTCTTGTTCTGCGATGTGAGAGAATGTAACGTAAATCTGTAATGCCTCAGAAGCTACCTCAAAACCTTTATCTTTATCTAAACATCTCACTTTCACTTCACATTTTAGGGTGGGGGATTTTTAATGCATGATTTTGCACATATTTGGCGCTCTTAGTGCTTAACTGGCAACCTCATTATGAAATGTGAGCGCTTCACACTGATTGTCTGCCTTCACTGCTACTCAACATAAAAAATAACTTTAATTATTTCAAAAGAATGATTATGTGACTGTGCCACCCAGCTTCTCAACACATACGGACCAACTTTTTATAGCTATTTTTATTTGCTAAAGAACCAGTTTAGCAAATGGTTATTTGGAAGTTATTTGGAATGTTTGTTTAAACCCTTTCACTTTTACTTGCCCACAAGTTCCCCTGTGCAAAGTTATGGCACACTACATCCGCGTGGATCATCATCATTAACCCTTTGCATCATCATCAATCAAGAATAAATAATAAAATAGTATTAGTACTAAGATGACTACACAGTCTAATCACGTTAGACCATACTTTGTATAGGTGTAATAAATAATAATAATAATAAAAAAATAGGCCTGACATGACCCTTTGACCAGCAGTGTGTAATTAGACTAATCCACTGTTGGTTGAGACTAACATTTGTTTGCTAAAATACAAAGCAAAACATACAAAAGAGAGTAAGGAAGTGCATCATTGCAATAACAAGTTTTATTAGTTAAGCAAATCAGGCAGATATCATCTTGAATCATACCCAGAACAAATGTATTAAAATGTACTAAATGACATTGTCCTCCCTTCGCATTTCTTGCAGGCAATGAAGATCTTCATCTTAACATTTTTGATGTCCTTTTCAAATTCAAGACACTGACTTCACTGGTGTAGAACAGCCATTGTGCCAACAGTCTACAGGTCCTTCTCAGAAAATTAGCATATTGTGATAAAGTTCATTATTTTCTGTAATGTNCTGATAAACATTAGACTTTCATATATTTTAGATTCATTACACACAACTGAAGTAGTTCAAGCCTTTTAATTGTTTTAATATTGATGATTTCGGCATACAGCTCATGAAAACCCAAAATTCCTATCACAAAAGATTAGCATATTTCATCCGAACAATAAAAGAAAAATGTTTTTAATGCACTCAATACTTGGTCGAGAATCCTTTTGCAGAAATGACT